>JAVJIF010005180.1:0-301750 GCA_038442645.1 Agave tequilana | reverse complement strand
CTCAACCCGCGGTGACGTGGCTGAATATATGCCACAGATCGGCCGCAGAGTATAGGCGCAAAAAAAAATAAAAAAATCCCGCCTAAACATTCGCGAATCAAAATGACAAAAATACCCATAAATCCCGCCTAAACATTCGTGAATCAAAATGACAAAAAAACCCATTTTATTTCTAAACTGCCATAAACTCATCCACAAACAAAAATTACCTAAAAAAATTTTCAGTTGAATATATCTACAGTTAGGGGTGAGCATCGGTCGGTTCGGTTCGGTTTTTGCTAGTTTTTACAAAACCGAACCGAACGATTAGACTTAGTAACCGAACCAAACCGAACCGACTAAGTTCGGTTCGGTTTTTCGGTTAGGCCAATATTTTTCCATCATTTCTTACATTTTTAATCACCATTATATTATCATCCTTTAATATTCTAATCTCAAATATTCAATACCCAAATTAAAATAAGAAAAAGACCCTAACCTTAATGTGAATTAAAATTTTCATATTTCTAAAACTTTTACGCTATATTTGGGCTCTTATATTAAAACTCATAATTATTACTAACTTTTAATGGCAGAATGAAAAAAAAAGAACTGTATTAATATAAATATTATTCTTAATTGTGATGTGTACTTAACATAACTTTCACATATTCAACATAAAAAAAGATGGTATTGCTAGAAGTAATGAGATAAGTTTTCACCAGTTTTTTATTATGAACTATATGATTCACTAAATTGATTTGGGGGGTTGATATATAGGGTAAGAGATTCGGTTCGGTTCGGTCTAGTTCGGTTTTTGAAACACAAAACCGAAACCGAATTGAACTAGAGCGGTTCGGTTCGGTTTCGGGTTCGGGTTTCGTTTTTGGTCGGTTATTTCGGTTATAACCGAACTCTGCTCACCCCTATCTACAGTTATAAAATTCATAATTCTACTACATCGAAAATATAATAGAAAAATTGGATGAACATAATGTGTGAAATAAACAGAAGCATGCTTCTGTACAGAATTCTCACCGTTTTACAAATTCTGCGATCATAGTCGCAGTCATAATATAAAAACTTTCAATCATTGCGACCATGGTCGCAGACTTAATACAAAATAACTTTCAATTTTAAATGACGACTGCGACACTAGTCGCAGTCATAGTATAACAAAAACTTTTTTATATCACGATGACCATAGTCGTATTCCTTATAACATAAAAAATAACAGACGAAAACATGTTATCGTATAGCACTGCGACCAAGGTCGCAATCTTTTTTCAGCACTGCGACCAAAGTCGCAATCTTTTTTTCACATGCCTTATGTAAAAGATTTTTTTATAATTTTACAAGGTAGTTTAGCCATGCGACCCTGAGATCAGTTCGCGTATATCACATCTTATAAAAATACTAATTAATTACACTGAATTTAATAAAGTAATTAATAATCTATCTACCGTGATACAACAACAGTTTAGAAAAAAAGAGATGCACTAATGTTAATAAGGAAAGATGTGCACCATACGTAATCTAAAGATATAGGCAAAACATTCTATAACAAGTTTATTTGTACTTCACGTAGTAAACCTTCTGGAAAAAAAAGAACTCTTCGGATTCTCCAACCATAACTCTTCAATTAAATATTTAATTTTTTTTACCACTTCTAACCATACTCAATCGTCACCTATAACAATTATTATTACTATTCATGTTCTTTCACATATTGACCTTTATATAGTGCTTGTAACTAATATATTATCTCATATCTAAAAAAAATTATTTTGCTCCTTTTCAATTTGATTCAAAAACTTCCAGAAAAACAATTCATTCTTGAATCATGTCTTCCCCATTTTCTTCCTCTGAACACTCAGAATTCAACTTCAATTAATCCCCTACCGGTCCTCTTTCTTCAGGGTATTCTAGTGAATCTGATACCAGTCTGAAATTCACTTCTTTTAACTATCTCACTACATCAAATAATATTTTAACTGATCCTCCTATTCATGATGATGATGAAGTTTTCATGTGGTTTAGTGAGGAGGACATTATTCCTCAGCCACTTGACAGAGACATACTTGATGAAAGCATGTCCTCTGATGCTGGAGGCTCGCTTTCTCGACACGGATTGGAGAGGAGAGTGATAGAGACGATCCATTCTGAGAGTTTATCGATGAGCAAAAAAACTCTCAAAAATAGGAAGATGATGAGGAAATAAGTGAGAACAGGAAGACGAGAAGAATGAAGACGACGAATCTGCTTATGATGGTGATGACGATGAGGATTAGGATTTCCTGATCTTCTGATATTCAACGTTATTTTGCCTTCTGTTGACAGCTTTTAATGCTCTTTTTTTGTAAGGTCTCTTCTGACCATTATGTTTAAATAAAATTTACTTCTATCTGTAAAAAAATCTTTCATATTTTTAAAATACATATAAAGTATGTGTCGTATAGTTATTATTTCTGCATCTTAGAGATAATGGTCGCAGTACTCATATTATAATTACATATGAAACTGCGACCACGGTCGCTGTCCAGTCATAAAAGTTTGATCGTTTTGCATTCAATAAAGTTATATACAGCTACCATGGTCGCAGTCCAAAAATAAATTATATGAACAGATATACTGCGAACATCATCGTAATCCTTTCAAATCAGGTATTTCACTGTATATCACAAATTAGAAAATTCCGATTGTGTTCTTAAACACCGACCTAGTCGCAGTCCTACTTCATATGCAATAAGTTACAGTGAAGATCAAACATATAAAACCATACGTAAACTGCGACTATAGTATCAGTCCTTAGACACCGTTATTACATATAACTTAGCAAAAAAACTCACCCAAAAAATGCTGTCGTGAGTACTGTGACCATAGAAGTAGTACCACGACTTGCTCTCGTTAAAACATGCGATCATAGTCGTAGTCCTTGTCCAAATTCAATATGTAAAAAAAATAATAATTTATACATTACATGCGAAAAAAAAGTAAACTGCTACTATATTAAAAAATCATTAAATTTCAAATCAAATAACAAAAAAATAATAAAGAAGCATTCAAATTAGTTTGTGATTTGATAAAAAAAAAGTTTGCAGTTTGGCCGCAGTTATAAAAGATAATTGTGATAAAATTGAGTAACGTCAGAAAATAAAAAAATATAATAAACTATACAGATCTACTGTCTTTTACAGCAGGGCTATTTAATAATTTTCACTATTTCGATAGGCGGGCCGTCCTTTCTAGTGTGGCTAATAATGGGCCACGTCATCGCAGGCTGAGAGGGTCTCTCAGCCTGTCAGCTGATATACATTTTTCTCATATATATATATATATATATATATATATATATATATATATATATATATAATATATATATATATATATATGAGAGAAATGTAAATCAGCTGACACAGGAGGCAACTCCCTCCTATGTCGCACTCAAAAATCATTTCCCGAGTAAATTTTCAAGATCCGACCGCACATTATCATCTTCATATTCTAAGATATATCAATAAAAAATCAAGTGATTTGAAGTTTGTTTACTCCATTTTCTTTGGGTTCAAACATTAACGGTTTTTTACAATAGAACAAAATGGAACTATTAGATCAATAAGTAAACGTATTTCAAAAACTTGATTTTTTATATGTGTATATTTTAGATATGAATATGATAATGTGCGGTCGGATCTTGAAAATTCACTCGGAAAATATGATTTTTGAGTGCGACATAGGAGGAGTTGCCTCCTGTGTCAGCTGATTTACATCTCTCTTCTCTCTCTCTATATTATATATAGATTAATATATAATATCTACACACACACACACACACACACACACACACACACACAACACACACACACATATACATATATATATACATATACATATACATATACATATACATATATATATATACACACACATACACACACACACACACACATATATGATAAATGAGAATGAAACATATGAAAGCGTCGTGAATATTTGAATTTATGTAATTTTTATGTTTTGTGTTTTTAATTGTAATGTGAAGTGTTAGAGAAAATGTACACTATATTTTTCGGTGTTGATCAAGTAATGTGAAAATAAGAAGTTGATCATAAAACAATATTAAATTAAACATTAATTCTGAAATAAATTTTTACAACGTAATTAAACTACAAGTGAGATTTACATGACATCAAAATTTAATAGAATAAGTTACAACTAATTACAAGTAAGTATTTACATGATCACAAAATTAACTGCAGTATCTTGAAAGTAAGAAAATGATAGTGTAAATAGAATGTGTAAAAGAGAAAAGAAAAAAGAAAAAGAATTTTCTGATTTCTCATTTTTGATTCAAAACAAACAAAAGAACCCATTTCACTCTCACTCTCATGAATCCAAATAGGCCCACACGCTCATAGGATTTTTACACCCACAATTTTGATAAACACACCTCTCAAATTTCCTTAAATACCCTTTATATCTAAAAACTAAATCTTATTCATAATTCTCAAATTACCCCTATCCTTCATCTGTAGTCTCTTTCTCCCTCTCGCACAAAATTCCAACTCCCTCACAACAATGAGCCCACACCTTTGCCGACCCCCATCCTCCTCAACTCATAAACCCTAAAAATTTCTAATCCTCACTCTCTTTAAAACTTACCTATTATTGTTTTTGAAGCATTTATAGATAAGCAATTAACAATTTAATATGATTACACTGGTGAAAAGGAAGTTTTTAACGATTAAAAGTCACGGATTTGCTGTTTTGAATGGGTTGGGTTCGAAAGTTATTCAGTCTAAGAAAGATCGAACAGATAAACTTATATTCAGTCAGCATGTGCCGAACAGAACCAAATATGTTCGACACATATAGGCCGAACAAAAGTATATGTGTTCGACCTTGTTCGACCGAATTGAATATCCATTTTGTGCCCACTTATGTTTAAGTTCTTCTCTACAAAGCAAACTCAAAATGGCAAAGATATATTAATATTACATAGTAACAGTAGGATTTCATTATTAAAAAGTTCATTATAAGTAATTAATTAGTGCATAACTCAGACATTAGAGTAGATGCAACTGTATATAAGCTAGAATACAATTAATGGAACCTTCCTTCTTCTGGGTGAGAGATAGAGAGAGAATAAAAACCCAATTAATGGAAACTGGGTCTATTTTTGTTCGGCAATAAAAGGCCAAACATTTAAAGTTATGTTCGGTCGAATCCGGCAGAACATTAATTAAACTGTTTGGCCTAATTTGACCGAGCAAAACACGAGAACTTCGTGAGTGCCGACGAGGGAGAGCCTTACCCATTTAAATGCTGGGATGAGAGCGAGGCGAGAAGTTGTGAGGCGGGGAAGACTGTGGGCTAATGACGATGGGCTCACGACAGTGGTCATGGGGAAGCGTGCAGCTACGAGATCTAGGTCGTTTTTTGAGCTGGGTGAGTTGAGAGGGGGGATTCATTGGACATGGAGGGTAGAATGAGAATTATAAAGAAATAATTTAAGTGTTGGATTGGTGTACTAATCAATTTGGGTGGGTATATTCATCAATATGAAGGTTTAAATTTGTAATTTTAGATTACTTGAATGGTATTTGTGTCTTTTAGCGTAAGATTATACTTGTCTATAAAAAAATTCAAATTTTGATCGGTGCCTTCATCAATTTGATGGACGTCAATATCCGTTCCTGTGAATAAAAGCTATCGAAAGAAAAGAGAGGAAAGAGGTGAAGAGAAAACGAGAGCACGGGCACCTAAAAAACGTCTCTGTTCTCTCTCTTTCCCTTGTGGGACGGGCTTTGGTGCCTATTTATTGTATGCACTGTGTATATTTTTTTCGTGGTGTACTCTTGTCTATGGTGTACTTTACGTAGTGCTACTATTATGTAAATGTTGTGGGGACTTCACTCCTTTTAATCAAAATTGAGCGAAGCGAGATTTTCTCTCGTGATTCTTTCACAAATTTTGTTCGCCTGTCTGCCTGTCCTTCTTCGTCCGCGTGAGAGATAGAGCGCCGCTCCTCTCCCTCCAGCCACCTCCTCCTCTCCCTCCAGCCGCTTCTCTCCCTCCAGCCACCTCCTCCTCTTCCTCTCTTGCCACAGTTGGCGCCTCTCTCGTTGTTGTGCTCGATTTCCCACCGTCAAGATATACCAGTAAAATTTCTTTGTATTATCTTAGTACATGGTTCCCTCTTTGGGCTTTAGTCTCTCCATCAAGGGTCCAACTTGCTCTCAAATACCTTTTAAGTCACTTTTTTAAGTTCTCACAACGACCTGACTCAATGGTAAACGATATCCATGTTGAAGTTTAGGTTATGAACATTTTCTCTCCGCTTATGTGATAAAGCGAAGATCTACTTTCACAAATAAAATCTAAGCGCTACTGTACCTTGTGTGGAAGAGTCCAAAACTATTATTCTTCTTTGTTTCTTATATTACTTGTTTTCTGTGTTTGGGACGAAGCCCATAACTATTTCCGTCAAATATATTTTCAATGTTTCTAATAAATTTGCGGACAAGATTAAGTCCATCTTCCCCAACCCAGCATCGCAAGCGGCAAGACTTAACTCCGTTAAATCCAACAAAGTTCGCTGTTAAGTAACCAGATGGGGCTCCGACATTTGCTAAAAAAAATCAAGAACGCAAGATAACAAATCTACCAAAATCTTCCAATTCAAGTCAAAAGCGAATCAGATGCAGAGCGGTATCTTCCCCTAGAGTCCAACCAGAATCTCATGAACCAGGTGGACTTCAATCCTTTGCATCTTTTCTCCTCTCTTAACCTCGCAAATTTGCCTTTTAACTCCAAATTCTAAGATTCAAGAAATTCTAATTAGGGCATGCCTTATAATGGGTTCACTGTATGTTTGTTATATATATATACACTGATATTTCCTATTTCTGAGCCTGCCAGGTGTTGATTACAGTACTTGATGATTAGTTCATCACAAATTTTGATTACTTGCTATTAAATTTGACCTGTTTAATATGGGCATGAGATATAGCTTCTGTTATTTGTTAGAAGTTGCATTGTGGCTTAATGTTGTGTGGTATGCATTTCTTGATTAGTATGTTACTGAGAGATTCAGAAAATGTATCAGATTTCACTTATGTATTAAGTTGTGGTTTTAAACGTTAAATGAAAGTTTATATTTTCAATGTATCACCTAGGTTAGCTTATCGTTTAGTGATTTGAGAGTGTTTTCTAGTTTTTATGTTTGTTACTTTTTGTTGTTGGGGTTTCTAACTTTCTTTGAATAATGTGATCAGATGGTTTAAGCAAGTGACTAAAACTAGCTAGGCTCTCAAATAAGTGCCGCGACCATTAGGGATCTCAAATAATTTGAAGGTATCCGAGAAATTAAGTTCTCAAAAATCAATGATCTCAAACAGGGTTTGAGAGACATATAGCTTTTGATTCCATGACTTTGTTCTTCACAAAGTTACTTATATGGTTCACGGGGTAGATGCTTTGAAGAGAGTTAAATTTCTAAGATTCGCGGTTCAACCCCATGGAGGTTCCAGGGCCTGCATCAGAGACTGATCTGTCAGTGAAGCTTGGGTTGGGCCGGGAGCAGCAACAAGAGGATGGTAGCAGTTGTTGTCAAATATGTTAAATCTAACAACTAATCAAGATCACCAATCTAATTGGCCAGGTCGGTGAATATCAGGCGGGAAGTTTTCTGTTTGATAGAATGTTCCTTAATTATAGAACCACCATTTAATTCCCTTTCTTAGCCATACACTAATTAGACTGGTATTAGTCAATCACAATATATTATCAATATATTAACAATAATATTTATGAAAAAATATTCCAGCATAACTAATGTAAAAAGAATGTTAGTTCAATTATACAATATATGGAGTGAGGTACGCATGTAGCGAATCTCCTTAAGACAATTACGTCCACCGCTACGATGCTAACGGGTTACTGGACGCTGGTCTCTCAAGATACAATACTCCTTCATGGTATTTGAAGAGGACTACCAAATCACCGTACAGTCGAACCTTAGTTAATCAGTACCTTCACTAATTGGATGCAAACAAAGCACTTGGATGAAGACAAACTTTAGGGAGAATATTTGTCTTAATGTGGAGAACTTTTAGTGTAAGAGAAAGAAGGAGAGAGAAGAATTTCTTTCTTAAGAAGTAACAGATTCAGACCAATATTCTGAACTTCTGTTTCTTAATTTCTGTGTGTCAGAAATGATTGAGGAGCACTATTTATAGCGCTCCTGGGAATCCGTTGGAGGGAGAAGTTGGGATGGTTTGTACAGAATCCTCACAACTGTTCTAACAAGGAACTGTTGCAACCGTTCCTGTCAGAATCGTTGGCAACGGTTCTGTGAACCGTTCCCACCCGGGCGCCTGGGTCTGGCACTAGTAAATACCCGCCCTTAATAATTCGCGCCTGTTTCAATAAGAAGCGGGCTGATCTGACGTCGGGACTGGGCGGGGCGGGCGGCGGAGGCGCGCGCGCGGGCATGGCTTCCCCCCAAATGCGCGTGAAAACTAAGTAGCCAAAGGCACGCCCTTTGTTCCCAACTTTTCATATTTAAACTTCTCAACTTTTCATACCATATCCAATGTGGGACTAAAATGTTTTGACATTTTTGATCCCCTTTAGCTTTTTAATTATGCCAACTTCCGACTTGAATATCTCATTCATTCGGAAATGGAATTGAGCATGTAAATATCACGTTCATCCTCAATGGAAAGAGAATACACTCTAACCATTATCCGTGTGATTCTAGCAATGGATCATGCCTCAATTTAACTCAAACATTCATGTGAAATTCCTCGTTTCTCCAACAATCCCCCACAATGAATGGAGATTTAAGAAATTGACATACAATGAGACTGACTTTATAGTGAAAGGTACTTTGGGAAAGAAACTGCATCATGATAGGTGAATTAGGTCTTGAACCTTCCATAGCGAAAGCCTTATTGGACTTACTGGCCATCAGTGAATTAAGTCTTGAACTGCCAGCCGTTTGTGTAAGCCAAGTCAACAGGTCTCACATAGTAACTTTTCAAAACCAACTTTGGTTTTCGGTTGTGTCTATTTTGACCCTGAACATTCTTAGTTTCAGAGAGTATCTTTAGAGAATCACATCTTCCATAAAGACTCCCAAAGAGCCGACCCAGCTCTATACTCACATAGGTGATCGTCCTAATAAGAGTAGTCTACTCTACCCCACTTGTTTTAATAACAAGATATATGCGTCATTAAAAGCATGAAGCTTATCTACCCCGTTTGTTTTAATAACAAGATATATGCGTCATTAAAAGCATGAAGCTTATCCTAAACCCACTTGTAGAAAGCAGTTGGGTGCACTATAGGAATAAGTTGGAGTTAAGCTCTTAAGTGTTTACTCGAAGAGTCAATCATAACTAGTTTTTTTCTCTTGAACTTAGTCCTTAGGAACTTCAGTCGCTAAGTAAGGTTTTCATTAAGTTCACTCGGTAAGGTTAGGATTTTAGCCCCATTCCCCTCGATATGCAGTTTATACGCTTTTCACTTAAATCTTTAGTAAACGGATCCGCTAGATTATCTGTTAATGATACATAGTCAATAGAGATAATTCTACTTGAGAGCAACTACTTAACGGTGTTATGTCTATAATGAATGTGTCTAGACTTAGCGTTATATATAAAGTTTTCTGCCCTAAATATCGCTGCTTGATTATCACAGTGAATACATATGGCGGGCACTGACTAAGGCCACAGTGGTATATCTTTCAAAAATTGTCGAAGCCCTTCTGCTTCTTCTCTAGCCTTATCCAAGGTTATAAATTTTGATTCCATTGTGGAACGGGCAATACATGTTTGTTTGGAAGATTTTCAAGATACTATTGCGGCTCCAAGAGTAAAGATGTAACCGCTGATTGATTTCGGTTACTCAGAATCTGCAATCTAGTTTACATCGTTGTATCCTTTAAGTACAAGTAGATACATTCCATATTTCAAGGCATATTTCTTGGTATTGAATACGTAGCCTATTACTTGCAGTAGGGTAGTCCAGTGATCATCACTAGGATTACTAGTGTATCTGCTTAATTTGCTTACAGCATAAGCAATATCGGTTTAGTACAATTCATTAAATACGTTAGACTTTTGATAATCTGAGAATACTCCAACTGTCGTGTTGCAGTTCCTGTATTCTTGCGAAGGTGGATGTGTAGGAGAAAAGAATAGTATTTTTTATCCCATGTTTCTTGAATCTTATTATCATCTTATCTACGTAATGAGATTGAGATAGATTGATTTCATCTGGTGTTCCTGTGATTTTAATACCTAAAATTACATCAGTAACCCCCAGATCCTTTATATCATAATTGTTGGATAGCATCTGTTTTGTGGACTTAATAATCTCAATATTAGTCTCAAGTATCAACATGTCGTCTACATAAAGACAAAAATGATACATGCATTTCCAACAGTCTTAGTGTAAACACACTCATCGCATTCATTGATGGTGAATCCATTTTTAATCATGACACTATCGAATTTCTCATGCTATTATTTTAGATGCTACTTTAAACCGTATAGAGATTTGATCAATTTACACACTTTGTGTTCTTAACCCTTAACTATAAATCCTTCAGGCTGTTCCATGTATATTTCTTCATTTAAATCGCCATTTAGGAATGCAGTCTTGGCATCCATCAAATGGATACCTAAGTTGTGCAATACTGCAATTACAATTAACATCCGAATGAACGTTATTCTTGTTACTGGCGAATAAGTATCAAAGTAGTCAAGCCCTTCTTTCTGTAGATAACCCTTGGCTACTAACCTAACCTTGTACTTATTGATAGATGTATCGGGTTTAGTTTTCTTTTGAAAATTTACTTACTTTCGATTGATTTACTGTCTGAAGGTAAGTTTGCCAATTTTCAAATATGGTTACTTAGAGTGGATTTTATTTCGTTATTTACAGCTTTTTTTCACATTTGTGCTTCTGAAGTAGACATAACCTCTTTAAATGTTTGAGGATCACTTTCAAGCGCATATGCTACAAAGTCTGAACCAAAAGATTTTGAGATTCTAGATCTCTGACTCTTTCTTGGTTCAACTTTCGCATTTACTGTAGGTTCACTGTGATCTTCATCTCTGAATGTTGTTTCATGTGTCCTTTTCCCAGAAGTCTTGTCCTTTTCCTGTTTATACGGGAAGATGTCTTCAAGGAACACGACATCTCTGGATTCAATAATCATGTTTACATGAATATCAGGTATTTTTGATTTGTGTACTAGAAATCTATAGGCACTGCTATTCAAAGCATAGCTTATGAGAACGCAGTCCATCGTCTATGCTCCTAACTTGGTCTTTTTGGGTAGTGGTGCTAGTACCTTTGTAAGGCATCCCCCACATTTTGAGATAATGGTGGGAAGGTGCCCTACCATGTTAGAGCTCAAAAAGTATAAGACCAAGCTTCTTGTGGGGTATTCTGTTTATAATATAATTTGCGGTTAACAGAGCTTTCTCTCACAAGTTCTGTGGTGCTTCAGAGCTTACGAGCATGAAATTAACTCTCTCCTTCAAAGTTTTATTCTTTCATTCAGCAATCCTATTCTGCTGAGGAGTATATGGTGCTGTAATTTGATGGATTATACCAAATTTAGCACATAACTCACTGAATTCACTTGATTCATATTCTCCGTCTCGATCGGATTTTATAATCTTTATATTTTTTGTTCAATTGATTCTCAACTTTAGCTTATATGTTATAAACATACTCATTGCCTCATCTTTACTGTTTAGAAGATACACATAAAAATATCTTGTACAGTCATAAATAAAAGTAATAATTTTTTTCCCACCTCTTATTGGCGCAAACTTCAAGTCACACAAATCGCTATATATTAACCCTAAAGGTTCTAAATTTTGATCAATTGAGTGAAATAAGTTTTTCGCGAACTTGGCTGCAACACATATCTCACACTTGTGAGTTTCTTCCAAGTTGAGTTTAAAAATATATCCTAGATTAGATAAGTTCTGTAAAGACTTGTAATTTACATGCCTTGATCTAGCATGCTATAAAATAAGAGACTCAAGCAAATATACAGAAGATTTTTCTTTATTTATGAGCTTTAGGTACAGATATACGAACTTTTTGTCCACAACAAGCAACATCGGCCTTAAAAAGGCCATCAACAAGATAATCTTTGCCCACATATACTCCCCCTTTAGTAAGTACAAATTTATCAGATTCGAAAACCATTATAAAATCTTTCTTACTAAGGATTGAATTGGAGATCAAGTTTTTTGCGGATATCTGAAACATGTAACACATCGTTCATAGTGAGTTCCTTCCCAGATGTCCACTTCACTATGACCTTTCCCTTTCCTTCAACTAGAGATGGCTGAGTTACCCATGAACAATTTCTCATCATGCTCCAATTTTTGATATTCAGCGAATAGTATTCTCTCGGAGCAGATGTGCCAGGTAACACCTGTGTCTACTCACCAATCCTTGTTGGTTGTTAGATTCACCTCTGAACCCGCAGCTTATAGGCTTGGTGATGCATGGTCGATCAGGTTTGCCTGTGGCTGGTTCTTGTTTTTTTGAAATGACTGCGACATTCATTCGTCGTGTCCCTCCTTATGGCAGATGTAGCAAGTTATCTTGAAGTGCTTGTACTTGCCTTCTTGGTCTTGCCTTTGTACCCTTGGACAGTTTTCTTCTGCTTCAAGCCTTTAGAAGTAGACGCTTTTCCCTTTGAGTCTTCGATCACATTGGCTTTGGCTTCACAGGAATTCTTATTACTCCTCTTCTCGAATTTTCAGTTGTCTTCTTCAATCCTAAGCCTCACAATGAGATTTTTCAACTTTAGCTCTTTGCACTTGTGCTTCATGTAGTTCTTGGAATCATCGTGATTAGATTCAGACATTTTTCTATAGAATAGAAGTTAGCAATTTTAATTTAATTGTCTTAAGAATGTTAAATCTGACAACTAATCAAGATCACCGATCTAATCGGCCAGACAAGTGAATATCAGGTGGGAGGTTTTCCGGTCGATAGAACGTTCCTTAATTACAGAACCACCTTTCAATTCTCTTACTTAATTATACACTAATTAGACTGGTATTAGTCAGTTACAATATATTATCAATATATTAACAGTAATATTTATGAAAATAAATATTCCAGTATAACCCCTGTAAAAAGAACGTTAGCTCAATTATACAGTGTATGGAGTGAGGTACGTATGTAGCGAATCTCCTTAAGACAATTACGTCTTCCGTTACGGTGCTAACGGGTTACTGGAGGCTGGTCTCCCAAAATACAATCTCCTTCACGGTATTTGATAGCACTACCAAATCACGTGCAGTCAAACATTAGTTAATCAGTACCTTCACTAATTGGAAGTAAACAAAGCACTTGGACGAAGACAAATTGTAGGGAGAATATTTGCTTTAATGTGGATGACTTTTCACTGTAAGAGAAAGAAGGAGAGAGAAGAATTTCTTTCTTAAGAAGTAACGAACCGTCACAACTGCACACAGTTCAATAAAGAACCGAGGTTGGCTGGTTTCTCCCCAAAACGTGCACGAAAACTCCAAGTACCAAAAGGGCACGCCCTTTGTTACCAATTTTTTATATTTAAACCTCTTAATTTTTCACACGATATCCAATGTGGGACTAAACTGTATAGACATCTTCGGTTCCCTTTTGCTTTTGAATTAGGCCAATTTCTGACTTGATATCTCATTTATTCGGAAACAGAATTGAACATGTGAATATACCACGTTCATCCCCAATGGAAGGAGAATGCACTCTAACCATTATCCGTGTGATTCTAGCAACGATTCACGCCTCAATTCAGCTCAAATATTCACGTGAAATTCCTCGTTTTTTTAACAAATTCTTGGGGAAAGTTTTTCGATTCTAGTTCCTTTGGTAACTTGGCTTTCTATTGGATTTTTGTCCTTGCCATTCTACCGGTTGGTTTTCTATTCTCATTGTTCAGATCAGTTTATGCTGGGTAGCTATCTTTTCTATCGCAGAATACCTCCCGTTCTTAATTTGTGCTAGCATCAACCATATAGAAGCTAGATTTGATGGGGTTAGTTAGACTATCTTCAACCTTTGGGAAGCATGTACAATTCCTTCAAATATCCTTTTTTTTACTGAACTTCTCCCTCTAAAGCCGCATATTGCATTCCATTTCAGCACAATTAGCTGTTGAACATGTTAGGGGACTTCTGATGCGTGTACAATGTTGGATCTTTATAATGAATGCTGAGTAACATGAAAGGTGGTCTTGCAGTCTCAGAAGTATATATTGTTGTCTTTTTTTTTTTTTTTTGAGAAAGTGACAGTGGGTATATATTCCCGCCCCGTGTTTCATTAATGAGTTCATAATGAAACACGTGTACCTGTAGTACATACAAAAAGGATCGTCTACCAGCCAGAAAACCATCAGATATCAAAACTATACAGCAAAAAAGAAATACACAGAGATTGTGGCTTTGAAAACAAAATTCATGGGTGAGTCATGAAGCATAAAAAAGCAGGGCCCGCCAAACAGCCAAATCACTCCTCCGAATATATAGCACCCTCCTCAGCATGCATGTCCTCAATAGTCCGTCCGAAAGATCTTCTTGGCGAGGCTCGTGGAACACCGCGCTGTCTGCAAGCTCCTTGGATTTACATGTGAGGAGATTAAGCCAATAAGAGACAAATATGTGCAGTGTGTGATACTTTAGTCTGATGATCTAGCATAGTTGTTAAAGATCCTATTATTACGTTCTTGCCATACTACCCAGAAGAGAGTTGCAGCTGTTGTTAGGATTTTGCCTTGTTTTCAAGAGGAGATGATGATCCAAGAAGATTCAAATAAGTTGGAGAAGACGATGACTTGAAGCAGAAAGAAATAGATTCAGGTTTGGTGCAGGGTAGTCGACCAGTCAGTTGATTAGTCGACTAATACACAATACTAGTCAACTATATATAGTCGACTAGACAGGATGCAGAGAGGAAACAGTTTTATAGTAGTCGACTAACTAAAGTTATTAGTCAACTAATTGGAGGTATTAGTCGACTAGCCTTAAGGACTAGTCGAACATACGCGATGTTTCTGAAGCAGAATCAGTTTCCTTTTCAGGCGCAAGTTTTCTTATTCTGTGGGATACGAATTAGATTAAATTTCTATTCAATAAAAGTTTGTTTCTAAATATTAAAGGGTCTAGAATCCTTCTAGATCAATGAGATCAACTCCTAATATTATTGATCAAGATTCTTCAATCATCCAAAGATCAAGATCATCTCATAGTCCAACAAGAGTTGTATTGTAAAATCCTATAAATTAATGTTGTAACCAAGCATTGTAACTGTCTCAAAAAAAACAACAGAGAAATTCTGAATTCTCAAACAAAGAAAACCAGAGGAAGCCAAAAAAAAGAGAAGTAAGTTGAAGGTGCATAGAGAGAAGAAACTCTTGTAATCTTGGGATAGATTCAAGTAGAAGGTAAATACTCTTATTGCATCAAGAGGAAGGTTAGATCTCTTTGTACCAAGTTTATTAATAAACTCTCTCAAGTTCTCTTCCGTAGATGTAGACCAAGTTTGGGCCGAATCACATTAAATCCTCGTGTGCTTTCTTTTTACTCTTTTTTTTAGGTATTGCTAGTTTGCTTTACAATAGTTTTTTTGCAAGTAATAATCATATTGTCAAGTTTCACAAATGTCGATCCTGAAAATAACAATTGGTATCATAGCATATCAATTTCGTCACAACAATTTGGTATCAGAGCTAAAAGTTGACGAAGGGTGATATGTTGAAGATAGGAAGTTTACGACAAAGTTCGAAGTCGAGAAGTTCAATGGGAAAGGAAACTTCGGCTTATTGCAAAAGAGGGTCAAGGCATTACTGGTGCAACAAGGTCTTCACAAGACCTTGCAGGGTAAGAAGTCAGCAAAAACTGCAGGTACGTCAAAAAAGAATTGAGAGGAGATGGATCTAAAGGCGGTAAGCACTATGGATCTAAAGGCGGCAAGCACGATCCATCTATGTCTCGCAGACGAGGTGATGTACAACATGATGGATGAAGAAATAGTTACAGGATTGTGATCAAGGCTAGAAACATTGTATATGACGAAAAGCCTCTCCAACAAGTTGTATCTCAAGAAATAATTATATGGGCTACGCATGAACGAAGGGACAGCGGTGTTGGAGCATCTAAACTTCTTCAAGAAGACCATCAGTGAGCTTTTAGCTTTTGATGTCAAGATTAACGAGGAGGATAAGCGTTAATACTTCTCAGTTCGCTTCCAAAATCATATGATCACATCGTCACCATTATGCTCTACGGTAAGGAAACTCTCATCTTGGAGGAGGTCACGTCAACTCTCCTATTTAATAAGATTAGAAAAAGGTCAAATCAAGAGGAGCAGACAAGATCGAGTTTGGTGGTTACTAGAAGGAAAGGAAGAGAAGGAAAGAAAGGTCTGGGCTCGTCAAAGGCATGCCACTTTTGTCACAGAAAAGGTCATTGAAAGAATGACTGCAAGCATCAGTAAGAGTGGTTGAAGAAGAAGGGGCAAGCTGCGGAGGTAGACGTAGCATTGAGCGGTTTAGAGGAAACCGAAGTATTAATGGCTTCCTGCGAGAATAATACTTCTCAAGATAAAGATGGATATTTGATTCAGATAGTACGGTTCATATATGTTCCCAAAAAGAGCTGTTCAACTCCTTATTACAAAGGAGAAAGGGATTGTCAAGATGGTGGATGGCTCGGCTTGCGAGGTCATTGGCACTAGGATGGTCAAGATTACAGAAAGAAATGAGACGGTGCATGCTCTGAAGGCGGTTCGATATGTCCCAGAGGCACACTACAATCTAATATTCATAAGGATGCTCGACGAAGACGGATGTCGGATCCAAGTGCAACAAGGCGTCATCACAGTTAACCAAGGAGGTAGGGTAATCCTAGGAGAGAAGTGTGAAGGGTTATATAAGCTGAAGGAAAGAAACTCAGTTCGAGGTAGAGTTTCAAGGATAAGCTTGGAAGGGAATTCATCGCGAGGTGGAACTTCAAGAAAGACTGCAATGAGACATGAACCGGGTCAAAGTGTTGCAGGAAGGAGAAAGGGTGCATTCAGGTAAGTCTCGAGATGGCTCAAGCCATGGCGGTAAATCAGCCAAAGGCCCAGGGTAGAGGGGGCAAGAGTTAAAAGTTTCACGGCACAGTTACAACTAAAGAAAGAATCAAGATATTAATCCGAAATCTCAAGTTGTTTTACCAAAGACTTGAAAAGCAAGTCAAGATGGAGATTATTAGGATTTTGCCTTGTTTTCAAGAGGAGATGATGGTCAAAGAAGATCCAAATAAGTTGGAGAAAACGATGGCTTGAAGCAAAAAGACACAAATTCAGGTTTGGTGCAGGGTAATCGACTAATACACAATACTAGTTGACTATATATAATCGACTAGGCAGGATATAAAGAGAAAACAGTTTTACAATAGTCGATTAACTAAAGTTATTAGTCGACTAATTGGAGGTATTAGTCGACTAGTCTTAAGGACTAGTCGACTATACGCAGCGTTTCTGAAGCAGAATCAATTCCTTTTCAGGAGCAGATTTTCTTATTCTGGTGGATACGAATTGGATTAAATTTCTATTCAATAAAAGTTTGTTTCTAAAGATTAAATGATCTAGAATCCTTCTAGATCAAGGAGATCAACTCCTAATAGGATTGATCAAGATTCTTCAACCATCCAAAGACCAAGATCATCTCATAGTCCAAATAGGAGTTGCATTGTAAAATCCTATAAATTAAAGTTTTAACCAAGCATAGTAATTGTCTCACAAAAACAACAGAGAAATTCTGAATTCTCAAACAAAGAAGGCCAGAGGAAGCCAAGAAAGAGAGGAGCAAATTGAAGGTGCATAGAGAGAAGAAACTCTTGTAATCTAGTGTTAGATTCAAGTAGAAGGTAAATACTCTTGTTGCATCAAGAGGAAGGTTGGATTCCTTTGTATCAAGTTTATTAATAAAGCTCTCTCAGTTCTCTCCTAGTGGACATAGGTCAAATTGAGTCGAACTACGTTAAATCCTTGTGTGCTTTCTTTTTACTCTTTTATCTAGGTATTGTTAGTTTACTTTACAATAGTTTTCTTTTGTAAGTACTGCTCATATTGTTAAGTTCCGCAAATGTTGATCCTGGGAGTAATAATTGGTATCATAACATATCAACTTTGTCACAACAACTGTTAAATCCCAAACTGGTCTAACCCTTTACGAATATGTAATGATCTTCAAGAACTCCATAATAAATTAACAGATGTTGGGATCACAGGAAATGAGAAACTGAAGACGAACCTCGAAGTAAAGTTGAGAGGTTGACAAATTGATCCACATGGGACATTCTAGCAACATGTGAGATCTTCGGGTCTTAAAGTGATTCACCAAAGTATGCAGCCAAAGACCCATTCCGGTCCTTAGCTGCACAAAATAGGTAGAGAAAAGCATCGAGAGACACCCCTGAACACCATCTGTCGCTCCAAAATCTAGTATTCAAGGTGCTACCAGGTACCATGGACACCCCTACAAGGAACGCCTTTTTGACATTTATAAGACCCCTCCAAAAGTAAGAGAAAGAAGCTGCACTTTTGCATTTGCCTGCCCACCAACTTGAGAGGGGGTGGTATTGGTGTGCTATTAACAATGCCCACTTATTTGCAGGATTGGAAAAGAGCTTCCACCACCATTTAATAAACAGCGTAGTGTTGAAGTCCCTAAGATTGATCACCCCCAATCCTTCAAATTCCTTTCTCTTGCACGCCCGCTCCCATCTGATCAGGTTGAAAATCCTGCCTTCTTTGTGCGTCCCATTCCAAAGAAATCTTCTCTGAAGAGAGTCGGTTTCTTTTTCAACCCACTTGGGCATATGAAAAAAGGATAAAAAATAGGTGGGGATTAAGGACTACACAGTTAATCATTGTGATTTGTCCGTCAATGGAGCACCTGCCCCTTGTTCACAATTTCCCTTCCGACTTCCCCATTGACCAAGACAAACACTTTGGCGGAGGAAAGCCACTTCTGTATCCATGAAATCCATGTAGCACTGAACCCCCAAGCTTCCATTGTTTTTATAATGTAGTCCCATTCAACGTTGTCATATGCCTTCTCGAAATCCAGCTTGAGGAGGAACCCTACCTTTTATGCCTAGCTATAAATTGTATGACCTCCTGCTCGCTGGCCGTGCATTCCAAAATATCTCTACCCTTAATAAAACCCATTTCTTGCTCATCAATTAAATTCGGTAGCACCGACCTTAACCTGTTGGGCAATACTTTAGAAATTATTTTATGCGTGCATTAAGCACACTAATAGGTTTGAAATCTCCTACTCCCCTAGCCTCACATTTCTTGGGGCTAAGAACTACCTGAGCGTAATTAAGACACTCAATCTGGAGAGTCCCATCATGGTAGCTCATCAAAAGACTCATAAGGTCCATTCTTGTAACCTCCCAGAATTTGCGAAAGAAGAGAATTGGGAATCTGTCAGGTCCAGATGCTTTTCAGTTCCCAATTCCCAAATTGCTTTCTTAATTTCTTCTTCCGATAATGGCTGATCTAGGTTAGCCTATTGACCATCCTAGGATGGGAGATTTCTACACACGTCCGGGGTCACTCCTGACCATCTGTCAGCAGCCTTGGACCCGAAAAGCTTTTTGAAGTGAATATAAATTGCCCAAAGCGTGCTTCATCTTCAATGCTCCAAGAGCATCTATATTTTGCCTAAAAGAAGAGAGACAATAGTAGAGACAAACTATAGTAAAAAGTGACAAAAGACGAAAGAAATAATACCTTTGCTCGTTTTGACCACCAGTAGGATATAATATGCATCCATTGCTCAACCCTTGGATCCAAGACCCTTCCAGTATTATAGTACTTCAAATTACACTTCCACTCTCTTCATTTTTGCCTGATGACTTAAAAGTTCACTTTCTAGCTTTTGGATGCATGTAACATATAACAAGAATTTACTTAAAAATAACCATGTATAGTACCATTTTAAGTCACATGATAATGATTCGGGTGGACCAACATCATAAATTATAAGATGTGCCTTTTAATTGGTAAATGTAGCATAAATTCCTAGTTAGATAGAAACAACTAATGATTTGACATCGATAACCAGAATTGCAGTAATATCACTTAAACCCTTTTTTACGGCCATCAATAACCGAAACCATAATAAAGTAATGTTGTAATGGTTAAAGAACCAGCTTATATAAATGATTTGCAAGCTGTTAAATCAATAATCACTAAAGCAAGCATGATTTTTTTGTTAAGGAGACGAATCATATAGCACATACAAGCCAAAGTGGAATTTGATCCTGTCCTTTATACATTATATTTTTAACCTTTTTTTCAGTCTTGGATTCATATGTCATACATCTTTGATGCATCTAGGATACATTGTAAATTTTTGTGCAAGTAACAAGGGTATTCAACAAGTATCCATCATATATCCAAGTTAATCAAAATTGCATCAATTATAAGCGTCAGCATATTAAGAAAAGAGATGCAGTAGCCTAATGGAGGCAACACAGTGCAAAATTAGAGAGATTAATTAAGAATCTTCTTGAGGAAATGCTTCAACAGAACAGCATCAATAACATCAAGTGGTTCAACATGTTGCATTAACAATATGCGCCGCATATTCAAGAAAGAGTAGAGCTTTTCTTGTGATGTCTACTTCTTGTATGTATATACATGCACACAAAAACAAGATTCAGCAACATGACAATATATCATATATGTGTAAAACACACATATGAGAGAATCTTCATGTAAATACATATGTAGAGTAATGCCCTTCCCCTAAGGATGACATTGCATGGGATATTCACAAGGCATGAGACAAATTATATATTAATTAATATAAATTCTACATCTCATAACATCTAAATAGTATGAGTTATCATCAATGGCATGCCTAAACTATGATAAGAAACTCACCTCTATTAGTGCCAATATATCATTCTTTGTCTTCAATGGTATTTTGCGCCAATCTGTGTAGGTGAGTGGGAAATAGGAACCTTGTCGAGCCAAAGTTTCCAAATATGTGATAAAATCTTTGGCTGAATCCCCAACCGGCTGCCCTTCCGCATTTCACTTGATCTTTAAGCATACACCTTCAGGATGTCTCCTTAGCCTCCCAATACAAACTTTCCTCCGCAGTTTTTCTTCTCTCATGAGCCTTTCTGCTCAAACTCAATCAACCTTCCTACAACTTTAGCTGTCATTAGTGATTTATTCTCAAGTGGTTACTATATGCTAGCAGCTAAGCTAAGAACAAGAGGTAGGCAATACTGAGACCACTCTCGAGTCCCTTGCTATCTTCATCAAAGGTTAAACAGGACATGTGAAAGAATATAATAATAAATTCAGAGGTCTCCTATACCAAGACTTGTCTGTAAACATGCATTGTTAATTACCGCGAAAAGCTAAGATGTAAGAGAGATGGAAAACTGCAAAAATAATTACGCTTGAAGATATAACACAGGATTTCAATGGACAAAAAAGAGGAGCTTTAATAAGAGAGAGCCAGGCGAAGAAGGCGCCAAAGAAACCAACGCCAAAGGGACACCCAAAAGAGGGGAAAAACAAACAATGTCAATGAGCTCAGAGCAAACAAAGAATAAGAAACGAATCAAACATGAAAGCTACAAAGATCAAGCTTCACAAACAGGGAAAGCAACTAATGAACGCAAGAAAAAAGCAATAAACTAACAATAAAGAATCCATACACAAAGAAGGAACAACAAATGCAAAGACTAGGAAGACTGCAGCATGAAAAAAGTTGTAGAAAACCATAAACTTGAATGCAATCACAACAATAACAAAAGAATCAAACAGATCTACCACTCAAAGCGGATTACTCATTGATTTAAAAAAGGGAAAACATAGCAAACAACAACAACGAACCCAATCCAAAGAATAATTAATATCAAAACATGAAATTCCAAAAAATAATAATCAAATATCAAGCAAAGAACTGACATGAATTGAGGTGGATGATCACAAATCCTAAATTTTCCCTGAAATCCCCAATTTCAGCTCAAAGATCCACTTTCCCTGTAGAAAAAGTTAGAGATGAGGATGAAGACCCTCGTTGTTGTGAATTCGGGAGAGGCCCCCCCGACTGGGTCGACTGGGGCGGCGTAGCAGAAATAAACCACAGAATCTAGTAGGGCAATGAGAAGAATAGAAGAAGAAGATGTTCCAAAACAAGAAAGCCAATACACAATATAACGTGGTTTCACCGATCAAACAGATCGTGTGTACGTCCACGAGAGAAGAGGGAGAAACTTTATTAAATTTGAGAGAGTACAATAAGAATTACTTACACCTTTCACTGAGAAGATTACAAGTCCTTGATGGCAGCCAAGAATAGAAACCCTTATGGCTAAGCTTCTCTCACGAATCTCTTACCTAGATGAATTACACCCTTTAGGAATTACAAACTCATTGGATTTTGGATTACATTGAAGGCTACCCCTAAGGTGTTATTTATAGACCATAGGACTCTCCTAGTCCTAAACAAAATTCATTAATACGAATAATCACCGCCTCAAAATAAAAAAACCCCTATCCAACTCGAATTGAAAAACAGATCTAGAAAAGAAAACTGTCAGACCTGTCATTAGTCGACTAGGTCAGGGTATTAGTCGAGGCCCAAATACTAGTCGACTACTCTGACAAAATTCGAGACCCCCAACTCACCGTTGGCCAACCTAGTCGACTAATCCATATGATTAGTCGACTATACTTAGAATTAGTCGACTCATAATTTGCACATCTCCTTGTGCACGCCCGTTCTTTGATCTCTGAAGTTTCATCTCCCATCACGACATATTCTAGTCACAATTCCTAACAATCTCCCCTTGACTCGAATACGTCCAAGTTCGAGAATAGCCACTATGCTCCATGTGCTCGCATCCACGCACAATCGAACAAATTTTGACTTTATCTCTATCTCATTCCCTCTTCTCCATAACCCCCTCATGAGGTTCACAACTTGATCAGATCGAATAAGTTCAGGCCCAACCTGAACTTTATCACCCAATAATCTCCTTGATTCATACATGATTTATGAGAATTTGCTTCACCATAGGAGTAATGATATGGACTTCCTTATTGTGGGCTTAGTCACAATCTTTCTTCCGGGTACAACTGAACATCCGAGCTTAAAACTATCGTAGTTTCTGATTGTTCCACAACCGCCGCTTACGAAGCCGAGGATAATTGCAATCCGCCAACTGTAACTTTCGAATTTCACAACACGTGCCTGAAACTTCACATGGGCATCTTAAAAACTTCCATAAGATTACTTTTAGAACTGAAATTGAACCCTTCTCCATGTAGGGTTCCAAGAGAGATGAGATTGTACCTTGATTCAGGAACATGGCGAACGCCTTAAAGAGTAGTGATGCATCTATCATGAGAATGAAACTGAATTATTTCTTCGCCAATCACCTTACTTGTAGTAGAATTTTCCATGAAGACCTCTTCCCCTTGAATCGAAGTGTATGCAGAGAACATCTTCCTATTGGAACTGATGTGCTGTGAACATCCAGAGTCAATAATCCATCTATCTTTGTTACCAACTGATGTGTCTATAACAAAATAAGAACATCACACTTATCTTTATCTTCTCCAATCAGTTCAGTGATATTAGCATCTGATTGTTTCTTCTTTTGAAGCCAACAATCAGCTCTAATGTGCCCCTTTTTGTGACAATAGTTGCACGTCAAATTCTTATGTTTTGAGTTACCCGTGGAACTTCCATTATTACTCTTCTCTCTTGAAAAGTGAACTTGCCCGGAATCATCACGATGAGACTCACTCGTCAACTGGGTGTCAATTTTGTCCTTATTGAGCAGATGTTTGTTGACCTCATTAACCTTATTTGTTGACTTGCCTCTATAGATAGTTTTCCTAAAACTCTTATATGAAGGTAAAGAACACTATAATAAAAGTGTTTGATCCTCATCTTTTATCTTAACCTCTATCTTATCTAGATTATTGATAATAGAGAAAAATTCTGCAATGCGAGACTTGATAGGTGTACCTTCATATATGTGGAGAAGAAAGACATGTTTCAGAATCAACCGATTCGCCAGTGACTTTTTTAGATAGTAGTCCTGAAGTCGCTCCTACAACGAGAATGTTGTTTTCACTTTAGAAAACTTATTCAACACTTCGTTCGTCAAGTAAAACTGAATAGTTGTCAAAGCTTTCTCATCCAACTCCTGCCAAGTTTCTTCCTTCATGTCTTGAGGCTTTTTCTTCCTCCCGAGTGGTACTTTTTTCAACCCGCTCTTGGTAAAGATGGCGTTCATCCTAATTTGCCACCTGCTGAAATTGATGACACCATCGAACTTCTGAATATCAAACTTGATCGCATACATCTTTACGTTGACCTTGCTCTGATACCATTGTTGTGAATTCAAGAGACGCCCCCATGACCGGGTCGACTGAGGCAGCGCAGTGGACATAAATCACAGAATCTACTAGTGCAACGAGAAGAAGAGAAGAAGATATTCCGAGACAAGAAAGCCAAGACACAATATAACGTGATTTCACCGATCAAACAAATCGTGTGTACTTCTACGAGAGAAGGGGATAAACTTTATTAAACTTTGGAGGAGTACAATAAGAATTACTTACATCTCTCGCCGAGAAGATTATAAGCTCTTGATGGTAGCCAAGAAGAGTGAACTCTTATAACTAAGCTTCTCTCATGAATCTCTCACCTAGATGAATTACACCCTTTAGGAATTATAAACTCATTGGATTTTGGATTACACTGAAGGCTACCTCCAAGGGGTTATTTAAAAACCATATAACTCTCCTAGTCCTAAATAAACTTCATTAATACGAACAATTACCGTCTCAGAATAAAGAAAATCCGACTCCAACTTGAATTGAAAACAGATCTAGAAAAGGAAACTGCCAGACCCACCATTAGTCGACTAGGCCAGGGTATTTAGTCGACTATTCTGACAAAATTTGAGAACCCCAACTTTCTGTTGGCCAACCTAGTCGACTATACAATCTATCAGTCGACTATACCCAGTATTAGTCGACTGATAATGCGCAAGCTCCTTCTGCATGTCCGTTCTTTAATCTCCAAAGTTTCGTTTACCTTCACGACGTATTCCAGTCACAATTCCTAACACTCGTTTCCCTTATCGCTACATATCGATCAATGAAATCGAAAGCAAAATCTAAGTAAAAGAGGTGAAATCAGGGATACTCACCGTATCCATCCTCAATGAGCTTCTGGAGGGAAATCGAGGTTGTTGAGGGTGAAATCTCCACTTATTGATGGCAAGAAGCTTCTGGAGGTGAAATCGAGGTAGTTGAAGGTGAAATCTCCACTTATTGATGGCAGGAAGCTTCTGGCGAAACTGGGACATGATGCTCGTGAAATCGTCGGTGAGGACCAGTGTTGCTTGAGTCGATCAATCGATGCTTGAATCAATCGATAGAGAGAGCATGTGTCTTGATTGCAGTGGAGGGGGGAGAGAGATGTCGCTCGATCGGGGTGGGGGGGAGAAAGAGACAAGGGAGTCTGATCGTAGGAGAAAAGTGATCCCGTGAGAGAGAGATCTGAAGGCTGATTTGGATTCGGGTTAGAAAAGACTATTTGTTAAAAGGTCCCTGATATACTTAATATTACATTTAAACTAATTTTGTTCTAAATTAACTCGAGTCTTTGTTTAACATTGGTGTATAGTGAGGCACAACGACATTTTGTAAAAATGCCACAGAATTGTGCCACTATAGTGAAAATACACCTAGAGGGGGTGAATAAGTGTACAAGCTAATCTAATGCTAATGATGCAGAATTAAAAACTATTTAAGCAAATTAAAACTATTAAGCTAGACATACAAGATATAACACAAGAGTGTAGCCGAATTCCCGGTGAAGAGCTCTGGACTATCTCCTCAAAATTCCTCTAAATTAAAAGTTGAGGTGCCACTATGGCTCTCTTATTTGAATACAAGTGTGAGCACACAATCCCAAGCATATAACAATAAAGCACAAGATATATCAAGCATATAAAGATATAAGTAATGTAAGCATGCAAGATATGTAAACACAAGTGAGAGAGAGTAATCGCAAATACGGGAAATTTATTTCGAGGTTCGAGCACCCTTGCTCTACGTCCCTGCCTTCAACACTATGAAGGATTTTCACTAAAATCGATCCCACTGGATCACTCGATGTCGCAACACTTACAACGGGTTCACACTAGAACTCCAGACCCACAAGTCCCTCACTTGTTCCCGCAAGAACAACACACGCAAGCATACTTACTTGCTGAGGCCGCACCTCTATACTGAGTTCCTACAAGAGCTCGTCACAAACACGAACCCGCAAGTTCGCCTCCTCAAATACAAAGATGAACACTCGGTGATCTCAATACTTTGATCACCACAAACACTCTCACAACAAAGATCCCTAGAGGATTGATATAGCAATGGATAGCTCAAGTATGTGTGAGAAAAACAAGATAAAGTAGTGGAGGAAAACTCAAGAAATCTCTTTAGAAAAATACTCTTGAAAACTCTCCTTTTGATATGGAAGTATTTGCTCTAAAACAAGTGGAGAAAACCTCTATAAGAGATGGGAAAAACTGGCTTTGAACTCTCCAAAAATCTTGTTTAAAACAGCCCAAAACAGCCCCCTTTTATAGGTCTAAAAATTATAGTCGTTGGGACAAATCTGCAGCTAGGATGACCTGTCGGTCGACCGGCTGGTCGACTGGCCAACGGTCATATTTCTGACCGTTGTGTCTCCGGTCGACCGCCCGGTCAATCGGGCCAAGCCTGTCGGTCGACCGCCCAGTCGACCGGCAGTACCGAAGAGTGGGTACATTTCAGTCGGTTGATCGCGCGGTCGACCGGCCTACTTGGCTGGTCCTGTGCACGTCTACGTGCATATGGGTTGACCGGTCCAGTCGACCGACCCCTGATCCGGTCAACCGTCCAGTCGACTGCCAGTGGGATCTGGCTGGGATTTTGGGACTTAAAACCTTTTTTTTTAACTCCAATAAAATCCCATAAATTCTCATAAATTTCACAAAAATAAGTTCTTGTTAGATGTTTGAATAACAAATATGTGTGACCAAAAGTCAACACATATTACAAACGTTTTGAACTATTTTTGTAATATAGAAATTTTGCCTTAAATAAAAATTCGTATTTTTCAAAAACAATCTTTAATTCGAAAAAAAATGATTTTTTTCAAAACTACTCCAAATACAAAAAAGATATTTTAAACACTTTTTGAAGCTTAGTGTGTATGGATATGATCCAATACACAGATAAGATGGAATATCTATGTTTTTGACAATAAGCTCTAAAAATAAGTTTTGATAAATACAAAACTTAAACATATGATATAGAAACACCAAATAAGTTTTTCTAAACATTTGAATCCACAATGTGTATGGATGAAATCCAAAACACATATAAACCATATAAACTCATTTGGATGTACTCTATTTATGAAACATAAAGATATATACTTTGAAGCTCAAAAATCAAAACGGTATTTTCTTAAATCAAAACTATTTTATGAAAATACATATAAATTTTGTGTGTGTGTGTATGAGCTTGAGCATTCCATAACAAATCTATCCTTTACATTTTATATAAAAACAAATCTTAACACTTACAACCATGACACAAGTCTTCACGAAAATTTTCTCTTGAAAATCTTCTTCTCCTTCTTGACTTGGTCCAAACTTTGATCCAATGAGCTAGACTCCTCTTGAGTACTTGATGCAATCTTGATGTGCGAACTTTTGAATCAACACGTGCTAGCTTCAAACCTTGACTTCGAATTTTTTATTGAAGCTAAACATCGACTAAGATCTTGATCAAATATATAAGACTAAATAAGCACAAGATCATTAGTACTATAACTACATGAGTTAATCATCATCAAAACTAGAGTGTGGGCCTTTGTGCCAACAATCTTCCCTTTTTGATGATGACAAAACTCATGGAGTTATATATGCATGGATTAAAGATAAACTTCATAGAAGCTTTCCCTTAACTCATGCATAGCAATAAATAATAAAGATATTCAATAAAGTGCATAAACTAAACAAAAACATATATGCATAAACAAAGATATAAACATGCATATATAGAATCTCAAAATTCTTCTCCCCTTTTTGTTAATTCATTAACAAAAGGGTGAGGACAATCAAACAATAAAGATATATGCGATATACATTCATGAAGAGTAGAGACGTAAAGTTAGCTCCCCCTGCATACATGCATTACATGTATAAGGGATGACTAGACTCGAACCCACATAAAGTATAATATACAATGTATAAGCGGAGATGTTAAGCTCCCCTACACACGTGTATCACGTAAAAAAGGGAGGTCAAGCTCCTCAATGTGAGATACACTCAACATGAATTTATATATAGAGGAGATGTTAAGCTCCCCTTGCATATGGCAATACATATCAACAAATTTTGAAACAAAATTTTTGATAAAACTTAAAACAAAATATTGAAATTTCTTAAGTTAATAAAATAAATTTTGAGACCAATGAAATCAAATTGTAGTTGACAAAAACAAAAGTTGGTACCACTTGAAAAAAATTTAAGATACCAATAGTAGATTTTTGATACCAATTGAGGGCGAAACATGAAGTATATTTTGATATCAAATAAATACTAATTGAAATACTAATTGAAAACAATGTATAAGCTTGTATAGATACCAATTAACATTTGAAATAAAATTAAGCTTAACATAAACATAATTTGTGCTTTAAGAATGTAAATATATTGTAAATCAAGCACAATCAAATCATATATATGTATGTATGAAAATGAAAATACCAATTGAAATTGATACTAATTGAATTTTGAAGCATACATATATAAGAAACAAATATGAGTATACAAATATAGAATTCCATAAAGATCATGTGTATAACTCATACCTATCACCTTATTCATGCACATGTTTGAAAGATATTCAATAAGGGTATATGAGACATGGTCGTCCATCCAACCGCCCTTTAAGTGTAGAAGTTTTTAAAAATAAGATTTGAAAATAGTTGTAAATTGAAAACACTACCAAATGAAGAATAAATAACTAGTTTAAAGTAATTTTTAAAAAACTAGTTAAAGATCCTTCAAAAATGAAACAAAATCATATATATGTCATGAAACATTGCTAAGTACACAAAAATTGTCACTCAAGATCTATAAAGCTTATATAAAGCTTATGAAAACAAAGTCATGAGTAAAAAAAAGAAATGTGAGTGTACAAGAATCACGTGAATAGCATATTCATGAAAATACAATAAAGTTCAAAACAAACATGAATTTTTTTATCAAAACATGAAAATCATCAAAACTAAAATTTTCATCAAAATTAAACGAGCATCAAGGTATATGTATGTTTTATCGAAACTAAATAATATACACACATATCCTAAACACAAATGAGTCCATAATAGAATTTGCATGAAGGCAAGTGACTCAAGGGTATACATGTATATTTATTAGTTGTAGACAAAAATAACATATACATGAAGAAAAACATGTACAAAGATAGGAAAAAAAGAATAAATGAAAGAATCATCAAAATTAGGTTATACATGTACATGTAATGAGTACAAATAAGCAATGAGGCACAAATATATAATAATCAAGTGTAGCTCACTACTTGTACAAGTATAAACACAAGTTTTAATGAAAATTACATCTAAACAAGTATTCACCACATGAAGTACAAAACTAAAACATGCTAAAAACATTTATTTAAAAGCATGTAAGTTTAAATAGGAGTTTAGAGATAGTCATCAAACCATGTGAACTATTCTCTAAGTCTCCAAACCATGATAGTCCTCCCACTAAACGTCCTTGATAGTGATGCATCAATTTGGTATGTCCATTTAGCTCATGCATCCACCATCAAGGTACCATACCTCTCACATCATGTGAGAGCCCACACCTACATCAAACACAAGAGGTGAAGATTTTGGTACCCATTTTCTTTTGGGTTCACGAGGGTTAGCATCATAAGAAACCCAAACATTTTTATTTGCAAAATTTATAGAATTTAATTTATCAAAATAAAATCTTGCAAGATGGCCTTTGCGGCCGCAATATGTACATTTGTACACTCTAGCATGCATATGAGTGGTGTGAGTGTGAGCACAGTGTGCATATGTATGTCGTGGGTTATGTACATGAATATGTGGAGTTTGTTTTTTTTGACACAAGGTTTCCAATTTAGAATAGTTAAATGTACAATTGCTCAAAGTTGAACTCAAACAATCAATTCTATTTTTCAAGACATGAATCTCATTTTTATCAATAGTACCATGAAAAACATGGCAATGATCAACATTATTAGCATGAGAGATATGGCAAGAATGAGAATTAACAATCTTTTCTTTTTAGAAATGTTTTCTTTTTCTTTTGAAATAATTTTCTTTTCAAAGAGTTATTTTCTTCCAAAACAATCTCTTTTTTTCCCACCAAAATAATTTTATTTTTCAAAGAATTATTTTCTTCACAAATATAATTTAATTTAGAAGACAAGGAAATATTCTCCTTTTTGAAAATTCATTTTCTTTAGAAACACATTCAAATTTATTTTTAAAAGAATTCCTTTCTTTTAAAACCAAATCATTATTATTTTTAAAATTTTTTTTTTTCATTTTTAACAATTCATACTTTTTAAGAAGTTGTTGATAAAATGAAGCAAGCTTATCATATGACATGTCAACATCCTCATCAAGTTCGGATTCGGAATTTACCTCAAGGGGGTTATCCCCTTGGACCATGTAGCATATGTTGGAAGCTTCACTTCCATCATCCGAGTCACTCCCCACATAGTATTGCTTTTGTTCATCAAGGGAGACTAGAGTGTTCCATACTACAAAAGCCGAATCAAAGTTAGCAACCCTACATAAATAATCATCATTTAGGGTACTTTTTAATGCATGGATGGCTTTTGTGTTAGCCTCAACATGTTTGCCATTCAAACAATATGAATCTTTAATAGTGGCAAGATAAACACGAATACTTAGAGCTTTTAGGTACATGGACATCTTAACTTTCCAAGTTTGGATGTTAAGAATGTCAAACATAAGAGGCGTCATGAAATCCATGTGTGTGTCCAAAAATAGTGATTAGCTAAAATGAGGATCTTTAACTCTAAGTTGTTAGACACAAATCAAGAGCACCAAGCTCTGATACCAATTGAAAATACATCTAGAGGGGGGGTGAATAGATGTACAAGTTAATCTAATGCTAATGATGTGGAATTAAAAACTATTTAAGCAAATTAAAATTATTAAACTAGACACACAAGGTATAACACAAGAGTGTAGCCGAATTTCCGGTGAAGGACTCTGGACTATTTTCTCAAAATTCCTCTAGATTAAGAGTTGAGGTGTCACTATGGCTCTCTTGGTTGAACACAAGTGTGAGCACACAATCCCAAGAATATAACAATAGAGCATAAGATATATCAAGCATATAAAGATTAAGCAATGTAAGCACGCAAGTTGAGAGAAAGCAATCACAAACGCGGGAGGTTTGTTTCGAGGTTCGAGCACCCCTTGCTTTACGTCCCCGCCTTCAACACTATGAAGGATTTTCATTAAAATCGATCCCACTGGATCACTCGGTGCCGCAACACCTACAACGAGTTCACACTAGAACTCCGGACCTGCAAGTCCTTCACTTGTTCCCGCAAGAACAACACATGCAAGCACACTAGCTTGCCGAGGTCGCACCTCTACACCGAGCTCCCACAAGAGCTCGTCATAAACACGAACCCGCAAGTTCGCCTCCTCAAATACAAAGATGAACACTCGGTGATCTCAATACTTTGATCACCATAAGCACTCTCACAACAAAAATCCCTAGAGAATTGATATAGCAATGGATAGCTCAAATATATGTGAGAAAAACAAGATAAGTAGTGGAGAAAAACTCAAGAAATCTCTTTAGAAAAATACTTGAAAACTCTCTTTTTGATATGGAAGTATTTGCTCTAAAACAAGTGGAGAAAACCTCTATAAGGGATAGGAAAAACTAGCTTTGAAACTCTCCAAAAATCTTGTTTAAAACAGCCCAAAACAACCCCCTTTTATAGGCCTAAAAAATATAGTCGTTGGGACAAATCTGTAGTCAGGATGACTTGTCGGTCGTCGGTCAACGGTTATATTTCTGACCGTTGTGCCTCCGGTCGACTGCCCGGTCGACCGGGCCAAGCCTGTCAGTCGACCGCCCGGTCGACCGACAGTACCCGAGAGTGGGTACATTTCAGTCGGTCGACCGCACGGTCGACCGGCCTACTTGGCTGGTGCTGTTCACGTCTGCGTCCACATGAGTCGACCAGTCCGGTCGACCGACCACTGGTCCGGTCGACCGTCAGTGGGATCTGGCTGGGATTTTGGGACTTAAAACCTTATCTTTTTAACTCCAATAAAATCTCATAAATTCTCATAAATTTCACAAAATAACTTCTTGTTAGATGTTGTTGACACTTAAAAAAGACAAGATTCTTATTGGTCTGAACAATGTCTAAACTTGTTGACATTACAAAAGACAAGTGACAGACGAGTTGAAGACCAGTTTTCACCCATCTCCAAGGGACAAGGAAGCAACTTGGACTCCACTGATCCAGCAAGCAGACAGTGAACCCGGATTGTTTCTAAACAGACCTCAGCAGGTCTAAGGTGCTAGCACTTAGCATCGCATGAGCCCAAAGGGATAGCCTCGTTTGAGAGGCTAATATCACTCGACTTCGCCTCGAAGCCATCCAAAGCCTCGCCAAGAAGCCAACTGACAGCTTCGCCAAAAAGCCTCTTTTTCGGACTTCGCCAAGAATTGCCTCTAGCTCCGCCACGAGCTCAATGCGGGCAGCGCTGCTATGAATCTGTCACGGTCAACCTTTGACCAATCAGATCTCCGGATGAGGTCGGATCCAATCAGATCAAATCCAATTAAGATCAAATCAGAGATCAAATTTGGCAGTTGATTGCCACAATCTCTTGACTCTTCTAAAACGAGTAAGAAGATCAGGGGAAATCTTCCAACGATATGGAAAGGATCAAAACAGATCAAGAGGATCAACCGACCTGCCAATTCTAGCTCCGCAGAAGCTATCTTAGCCTCGCAGCAAGGCTACTTTCCAGATTTAAACAGATTTGATTCAATCTGTTTTCATATCCTCAAGGGACGATTATACCCTTGCTCTCCCTATAAATAGCCCACCAGGGGTACAAGGAGGAAGATCGATCAATCGAGAGAGAGAGACCACGCACATATACTAGAGGACTCCACAAGCAGAGGCTTCTTCAAAAAGCACCGTGCGCTCTCGAATTCAGAGACCTTTTAGAGAATTGCTTTCTCTATCCAGGGTGTTGATACCCTAACATCGTCCTTCTTCTCAAGGAATCTCCGGAACCAGGCGAGAAGGAATTCCTAATTGAAGGCGATTTTGAGAAGCAGCAAGAGGGTTCTACCAACCTTCTGTTCTCTGATTCCCCGAACCAGGCGAGAAGGGAATCTCATCGCTCGCATCGTCAAAGGGACAAAGTGGTCGCGCGCTGACCAGACTCCTATCGGCACACTTCTCCAGAATCTCTGAGGAGATCTACTTGTAATCTTTTTAAGAATACTTGTAATTTAGCTCCTCAACCCTTTTTTGTAAGTTTTCCCCCTTTGCAAATATAATGGAAAACAAGATGGCGACTCCGCTGGGGAAGAAATTCTCCACTGCCGAGAATCAAGTGTCGCAATGCGACGAACAGACCTTCGGGTCTAACTCTGAATTCAGAAAAGCCGGTGCAGCCAGAGCCCCTCTGGCTAAATCTTCAAGGAAAGTCTCTGCGGAGACTGAAAAGGTTCCCTGCGAACCTACTGCGGTTATTTGGCACAACAAGGAAGCACGTCCGCAGTCTGATTCCTTTACTTGTGAGAACTTGGTGGTTCAGTTCGATCAAGGAAAATTTGAAGAAGTCCTCTCTGGGGGTGGCCCAATGCTTCGAGCACGGAAGCATAGGAAGGTCTCCACGACCAAGGTTTCAAAGCAGAAACCGGAAGTAGAATTCTGCCAACACCCCTCAGCCTCGTGTGTGGCTAATCAGGTTCTTTGCGAACCTAAGTCTCCTCTGCCAAGGCGGGTATGGAAGCTTAAACAGAAGTCTTCAGCCGAAGCTTCAGGCGTAGCAACGCCTAAACCGTGCCTCTCCCGCGAAGAGAAAGGCAAGATGCCTGTCTGCTCCAATCATAAAGTTACGACGGCAATCATACCGTCGTCCAATTCAAGGGCAGCGATGCCTCGCGCCGGCCTCGTTCTCATGAGCGAAGCTACTGTACCACAGAGTACGCACAGGGTTCATGACCGCAAAGCCGAAGCCAAAGTACCATCTAAGGCTAATTGCCTTCGCAGCAGCATAGCGGGTAAAGCACCGCAGCGTGCTCCGCTTTCCAGTGCGTCAAGCACTAAGTTCGCGTCTAATGGCGAAGCTAGAACCAAAGTACTATTCAGTGCTAATCCCATCTACAGGGATAAAAGAAGCAGGACATCGCCCTATGTGCGACCCAAAAGAGCCTTCGCGCTCGATTGCAGGGACCCAACCGGGTCTGATTTGAGGGATTTGTTGACGGATAAACAAACCTCTCCCCCTGTTGTCGACAAGTGGGATGTCAGCTGGTGACACTCCACTCGGCCCATTGCCGGCTGGGACCAATCCCTATCACGCCTCCAAGACGACGGTCAGTTTTTGATCGGCTATCGGTACAAGCCCCGATGAAGCACCGCAAAAGGAGCATCTCGCGAGATTTATCCTCTGCATCCGTCAACATGACCGAAAGAGGACGAGAGTCCCCAGATCCAGATTACAGCCCAGGCTTAGGCGAAGTCTTGGTGCATGAGGAAGGTGTTTTCCGAAACACCAGATCTAGGGTGGCGATACCCTACAATTATGAACAGCCTTCTTCCTCGACGGCTCTAGCCTCGTCACAGCCCAGGAGGTCACTCCAATCATCAGATGAAGAAGATGAAGACAGTGGGTACGCCTCTTCGGCGACAGTCAGTTCGGTGCGAACAGACAGAGTATCAGTCAACATGGCTGATAGCGCTAACGACGACCTTCGTCGGCGCCTGGAAGCTCAGGAGCAGACTTCCAGAACTCAGCAAGAGGCCCTGGACAATATTCAACAGATGCTCGCTCAACTCCTCAATAACCGGAATAACAATGATGCCGGGAGCAATCACGATGAGGAGGAACACTTCAGCAATAAGCAACCAAAGCCGGAGAAATCCAAGGAGGGTTCTTCCTTAGACGCCGAAGTCCTTAAGGGCCTCCAAGCTCAAATCGCATCCCTAGCTCAGAGGGATGAATTAAAGAAGGTAGGGGCAGTCCGTCCTTATCCGCTGGAGTGGGATTCGGTGCCATATCCACCGAAGTTCAAACCGCCAACGCTGCATACCTATGATGGAAAGAGCTCGCCAAATCAACACATCTACTATTTCCGGTCTCAAACTGGTAATGTTGTAAGCAATGACGCCGTCATGGCTAGGCTGTTCATCGGCACCTTAAAGGGGGTGGCATTTGACTGGTTTCGCAGTCTTCCCCCGGGCTCTATCAACTCCTGGATCGACCTAGAAACTCGGTTCCTCTCTCGTTTCTATGAGGACGATACCGAAGTGACCATGGACAAACTCCTCTCCACTGTGCAGAGGAAGGGCGAATCTGTCCGTGACTACATTGAACGGTTCAGAAACTTATCCTTGATGTGCCCAGCAGGGATGCCATTACCCATGCTCTTGCAGACATGCAGACACAACTTCCTAGACCAAGTGGAAGTTCGCATGGGGGCTGTCAAAGCCCACACCTGGAAAGAATTGGTCAAACAAGCTGAGATAGCCGAGAAGTCGGCTAAAAAGTTCGAACCATCCGCCCCTAGAGGCAAGTGGGGGATGAACAACAAAGGGCGTCGCGACCTACCGCAATCTTCTCAAGCTAAAGGCAAAGAGACTATGTCTGTGGAACTATCCGGAGATGTGCAGTCGAAGGCCAAGAAGAGCGGCTTCGACAATCAGGAACCTAAGCTCCCTCCAAAGCAGTACTCGTTCAAAGATGATCAGGTGGTCACCATATTCCATCTGCTCCACAAAGCGAACAAAATGAAGCTGCCGGATGCTCGGCGTCCCAATGAGATAGGGCGCACAAACGACCCTAAATACTGCCTCTACCACAGGATGATCCACCATCCTACTGACAAGTGCTATGTCCTCAAGGATAGAATTCAAGCCTTGGTCGACGCCGGAGTTCTGACGTTGAAGACGGAGCAAAAGAAAGTCACTGCCAATATGGTGACTCTTGAGTTCGGCAAAACCCCGAAGATCACAGTTCCTGACGGGACTTATGCAGCCCCTACGCCACGGTTGGAAGTCAAGCATCCTCCAGCTATAGCTCAACATAATAAGGGTCTTGTTCCCTTAACATTGGAGACAGGGGAAGTCATGTGGATACATCCGGACCTCGTCCAAGACGTACAGCGGGATCCAAAGCAGCCCGATTCAAAGGGCAAGTCTTGCAATGTCATCTCCATCCTGCCAGACGACGGCATTCTTACATCGGCTTCCCTCAGTGATTCAGAAGGAGAAAAGCTTGCTTGCACGGCGCAAGCCGATACGCCTCAACAAACGGGCACCCGATCCGAAAAACCATACTTGAGGCAGTATGAAAAGTCTACTGACGAGATACAACAGCAAACGACGTCAGTACAAGTACCAGCATCCACTCCAATCCCAGCCAAAGGGAAAGAAAAGCCTAAGGAGGTACGATTCGACCATGTGTTGAAGAAACCACCAGGCCAAGGGTTTGATACGCCCTTTCGGTTTGACATATTGGCTCAGCTGGCCAATATCCCAGCTCGTATCACTATACACGAGCTCCTTCGCCTCTCAAAAGAGACAAGAGAAGCACTCAGGGATGCGCTAGCCAATTCAGAATCCTTTCTGACATGCATGCCTGAAATCCCTAATGATGACGCTCAGTCTTCCTGCCCAGAATGTCATCATGCACAATCAAAGGTGCCCGTTATTACCTTCACAGCGGAAGATATGCTTCTCAAAGATAACAAGCACGATCGACCTCTGTACTACACCGGATATATCGGTTCAACATGCATTGAAAGAATACAAGTCGATCCGGGGTTCGCACTCAGCATCATCCCCAAAAGGCTTCTCTACTTCCTCGGCATACCATTGTACAGGTTGTCCGCAACCACTACTATAATATACGGTTTCAACGCCAGGAGCAGTCATCCACTGGGGAAAATCCGACTCCGTTGCAGAATCGGGAGTCTGAAGTCAGAAGTGACATGCTATGTCATTGATGCTGACACATCATATAACCTGCTACTAGGACGACCATGGATCCATGCCAACTGGATCGTCCCTTCCACCCTCCATCAATGCTTCAAATATGTTGAAGATAATGCGACAGTACGAACTGTCTTTGCTGAGAGACAACCATTCAAAGGAGTGGAAAACTACTTCACTGACGCTCTCCTATATCAAGAGGCCGGTGGAGCACTTAAAGAATCGTTGCCGGACGATGATGAAAGTGGCAACGAGGCGGATTCAGAATCCGAAACAGGCATGCCAGCCATTCTGATTGGTGAACCAGTTATAGCATGTCTCAATAACCCCCTATGTAATACTCCTTCAGAGGATGAAGGTGAATGGGTAATTAATGATAATATTTCTTTCGATTATCCTGCGAGTATTGGGTCGATTAAATCCATTACGGATAGCTCTCTGCACATGCCTTTACACAAGCCAAGTGCGTCCAGTACGCCCATGGAATCCGCAGAAGGAGCTGTCTTGGTGATCCCGCCATCCAAAGAAGGTCAGTTACCGATAATCTTCGGTAGAACCCGACCACGGGGACCCGTGGTCACAGATTCAAGTTCAGACTCAGACACTCCACAATTCTTTCATTACGCGCGGCCAGCGCGCCATATTATGAAGAAAATGGGGTACGACTTGAAGCATGGAGCAGGCCTGAATTTCGGAAAAGGACGGCGCGGTTTGATGCGGAACTTTGTGCCTAAAGGGAAGCCTGCAAATTACTATGATAGTACACGCAGGGGGTTGGGTTACGTCACGCCCACATCGCTAGCAACGGTTCAAGCCAAGGACGATGGATCAGCTCCATCACATTCGGCTTCATCCTCCGAATGGGACTCCGATATCAGCATAGGAGGAATGTTCAAGGACCTCACTGCTAATATGACCTCAAGCAGTCAATTGGAGCCGCAGCAGAAGCCACTGATGAGGAACCATGGGCCCAGCAATTAGACCTTCAATGGAAAAAATGATTCGAACTGCGCGAGCCACCTACTGAAGATAAGGTGATGCAGGTCAACTTGGGTAGTCAAGACCACCCTAAGCCCATCTTTATAAGTGAAAGCCTATCACTTACGGAAAGGGAAGAATTGATAATACTCGTAAGAGAGTATATAGACGTCTTCGCATGGAGCTACGAAGACATGCCCGGACTTGATCCACAGGTCGCTATGCACCGTCTGAACATCAAGCCTGACGTCAAGCCAGTCAAGCAGCAACAACGTCGGTTTCGCCCGAACATTATGGAAGCTATTGAAGCCGAAGTTCACAAGCTCATTGCATGTGGCTTCGTCCGGGAGGAGCAACATCCAGATTGGGTAGCAAATATAGTCCCCGTCCTCAAGAAGAACGGGAAAATACGGATCTGCATCGACTACCGTGATCTCAATACGGCCTGTCCCAAGGATGAATTTCCGCTGCCCATCACCGATGTCATGATTGACAACACATGCGGGTTCGAAAGGATGTCTTTCATGGACGGTTTTTCAGGGTACAACCAGATTAAGATGTATCCCGACGATGAGAAGTATACTTCGTTCCGAACACCATTGGGGGTATACTGCTACACTGTAATGCCCTTCGGACTGAAGAATGCCGGAGCAACCTATCAGCGGGCAATGAGTATGATCTTTCGCGATCATCTCCGAAAAAACGGTGGAGTGCTATGTTGACGACATCGCCGTCAAAAGTCGCAACAAGAATGAACATCTTCGCGACCTGAGAACGATGTTCGACATAATGCGGGCTCATCAACTGAAAATGAACCCGACAAAATCCTTCTTGGGAGTGTCAAGCGGCAAATTCCTTGGGTTTATTGTCACATCAAAAGGAATTCATCTTGACCCAGACAAGGTCAAAGCTATTCAGAGCATGCCTCCGCCAAGGAACCTCAAAGAGCTCAGAGGCTTGCAAGGCAGGCTGGCCTATATCAGAAGATTCATCGCAAATCTCTCAGGCCGCTGTCAGCCGTTCACCCGGCTCATGAAAAAGGGTACTTCCTTCGTATGGGATCAAGCTTGTCAGGAAGCTTATGAAGACATCAAGAGGTACCTCACAAAGCCTCCAGTCTTAGTGGCCCCTACATCAGGGAAGCCATTCCTGCTTTATGTAAAGGCTATGGACTACTCCCTCGGTGCCCTCCTCGCTCAAAAGGATGACAATGGCCACGAGCAGGCCATTTATTATCTGAGCAGAACTCTCATAGGAGCGGAATCTCGCTACAACCCTATCGAGAAAGAGTGTTTAGCTCTCGTCTTCGCTGTCCAGAAGACACGACATTATTTGGTCGGCCAGACCATACATGTCATCTCCAGAGTAAATCCATTGCGTCTTCTTATGACGAAGCCAGGATCATTGAATTCAAGATTGGCTAAGTGGGCACTTTTATTGTCTCAATACGACATGATCTTCACGCCTCAGAAGGCGGTTAAAGGCCAAGCCCTTGCAGAGTTTTTGGCTGCTCATCCAGTTCCGGAGCATTCAAAACTTCACGAAGACATCCCTGATGAGGTCTTCGAGTCTAATGCAACCTCAGAAGAGGAAGTATGGCAGATGTTCTTTGATGGAGCATCGCGAATGGGCCTAAAGGCAAGATTATTGCCGGAGTGGGGGTTGTGTTTATCTCCCCACAGAATCATGTCCTGCCCAGAGCATTTTCTCTGACAGAATCGTGCTCCAACAATGTAGCAGAATATAATGCTCTGCTCATTGGTCTTCAGCTCGCCCATGGAATGGGGGTACGCTACCTCGAAGCTTATGGCGATTCAAAACTGATCATCAATCAGGTTAAAGGCGAATACGAAGTCCGCCATGAGGACTTGGTGCCTTATTACCATACAGCCATCGAATTGGCTAACCTATTTGAAGGTTTCTACATCGGGCATGTGTCTCGATCTCAAAATACCAAGGCGGACGCTCTTGCTGCATTAGCAACAACGCTAGCCTTGCCAGCCGACACCGAGTATCACCTCACAGTCGCAACTCGACATCTTGTATGCTTCAAGCACATGCTAAGAACTCGAGAAGTCTATAATGTCTCCACGGATCTTGAACCAAGAGACTGGCTCTTTCCTCTCATCGACTATGTTTTGCACGATCTGCTTCCAGATAATCCTAAAGAAGCGGCATCTATCAGACGAAGGTCTCTCCGTTTCTACTACGATCCGACTCTGAAGACACTTTACCGTCGTTCATATGACGGTGTCCTCCTCCGTTGCCTTTCTCATTCAGAGGCACAGGAAGCGCTTAAAGAAGCGCACGACGGCACTTGTGGAGCTCATCAGCCAGGTCCAAAGCTTAAAGACAGGTTGCATAGGCTAGGATATTATTGGCCAACTATGATAGCCGACGCCATCCAATATGCACGAAGGTGTAAAGCATGTCAGATTCATGCAGACTTCATACACCAGCCCTCGGAGTTGCTCCACCCGACTGCTGCTTCATGGCCATTTGAAGCATGGGGAATAGACGTCGTAGGGCCAATCAGCCCTTCTTCGACAAAAGGTCACCGGTTTATCCTAGCAATAACCGACTACTTTTCAAAATGGGCGGAGGCTATACCACTGGTTGAAGTCAAAACCTCCAATGTGGTTCACTTTATCAAGCACCACGTCATCCATCGATTTGGTGTCCCTAGGCGGATCATCCACGACAACGGTCCCCAATTCATAAGCCAAGTATTCTATCGATTCTGTGATAAATACCGAATTCAGAATGTGGCTTCAACTGCCTATAATCCTGCTGCCAATGGCTTGACGGAAGCATTCAATAAAACAATCATCAAGTTGCTCAAGAAATTCGTCTCCTCGAATAAGCGAGATTGGGACGAAAAGCTCGGTGAATGTCTTTGGCCTACCGAACCACGGTTCGGACACCGACAGGCAATACGCCTTTTTCTCTGGTATATAGGTGCGAAGCAGTCATCCCGTTGGAAATCCAGATGCCGTCATTGCGAGTGGCTCTGACCACCAAGTGCACATTAGAAGATAATGATCGATTGCGCCTTCAAGAGCTCGAAGCCCTGGACGAGAAGCGGCTCCAAGCGCAGCAACATATTGAGCTATATCAAGCTCGAATCTCAAAAGCCTTCAATAAGAAGGTCAAACAGAGAGTCTTCCAGAAAGGAGACCTGGTCTTAGCCGTCAGACGACCGATGATTATGACGCACAAGACCAAAGGCAAATTTCAGCCTAAATGGGAAGGACCGTTTGTAATAGAAACAGTCTATTCAAATGGAGCATACCGCCTCACGACTGCAGAGGGCGACCTACTCATGATGCCGATCAATGGCAAGTTCTTAAAGAAGTATTATCCTTAATCAAAGATCATTCTCTTGATCAAGTTAACACTACACCTCTGATCAAGATCTCCGTGTCCAAAGCACACACAAAGAGAGCCTTTCTCTTCCTCTAAGTGAGGTCATACAGCCGAAAACTAACAGGAACCTGGCCGCGCACCGGTTATCCTAAAGGGGAATCAAGGTTATGCAGACATTAACCTAATAATCCAATATCCTTTAACGATTAAGGATAGAGGAAAATGTTGGCCTATAAGCCCAACATAAGTCCTCGACAACTCATCATGCTGAGGGGAAAAGCATGGCTAGCCCAATTCAAACGGTAGTTGGTAAAGGCATATCAAACCCGTTGACAGCTGGGGATTTGCTAAAAATCCTAAGGGACCAGTTCCCATTTGATTCCCTCTCCAAAATCACTTACCAATTCTCATCCATAGGATGGTAAGACCACATATATTCCGCTGTTATGTTAACATTAAACCTATGACAGCAGTCCCCTCATTTCTCCTCGTGAGAACGAGACCTCCAAAGTCACTTACCAATTCTCATCCATAGAATGGTAAGACCACAAATACATTTTGCTGTTACGTTAACACTAAACCTATGACAGTGATTCCCTCGTTTCTCCCCGTGAAAACGAGACTTTTCCCAAACTCCATTGCAACCTTGAGCTTGGTGGCGTCTCATCCGGTTATGTCATTGCGACCTCTGAACCAACAGATAGCTAAGTCTCAGTTTTGAGCTTGTTGACATTTACAAAAGACAAGTCTCAATCCCGATACTCGTTGACATTTACAAAAGACAAGTATCACCTTCTCTGAAGCTTGGTGGCTTCTCAACCAGTTATGTCATTGCGACCTCTGAACTGGCAGATAGCCAAGTTTCACTAATTTTGAGCTTGGTGGCGTCTCATCCGGTTATGTCATTGCGACCTCTGAACCAGCAGACAGCTAAGTCTCAATTCCGAGCCCTGTTGACATTTACAAAAGACAGGTCTCGATACTCGTTGACATTTACAAAAGACGGGTATCATCAATTTTGAACTTGTTGACATTTACAAAAGACAAGTCTCAATCCCGAGCCCTGTTGACATTTACAAAAGACAGGTCTCGATACTCGTTGACATTTACAAAAGACGAGTATCACCAATTTTTGAAGCTTGGTGGCGTCTCATCCGGTTATGTCATTGCGACCTCTGAACCAGTAGACAGTTAAGTCTCAATTCCGAGCCCTGTTGACATTTACAAAAGACAGGTCTCGATACTCGTTGACATTTACAAAAGACGAGTATCACCAATTTTTGAAGCTTGGTGGCGTCTCATCCGGTTATGTCATTGCGACCTCTAAACCAGCAGACAGCTAAGTCTCAATTCCGAGCCCTGTTGACATTTACAAAAGACAGGTCTCGATACTCGTTGACATTTACAAAAGACGAGTATCACCAATTTTTGAAGTTGGTGGCGTCTCATCCGGTTATGTCATTGCGACCTCTGAACCAGCAGACAGCTAAGTGATTAGACGGGAAAGGTGTATGTAAATGTATCGATGTATCCTTTCCTATCTCCGCTATAGCATAAGGCTATACCGAGTCGATTCTCAGGGAGAGCTAGCGATGGAAGCGTTACGAATCGTAGTGAAGAAATATAAACGAGAATTCTTCTTTGTTCTTAAAAGAATAAAACAATCATGGAACAAGAAATGAAAGAATGGATGGATATGTTCATGATGAAAAAGTCGGAAAAGAAATCAAGATCAAGATTGGATTTGTATTAACGCTAAAAAGAATGAAATGGAAGAAAACAAACCACGACTAGCTTACCTTACTACCTTGCCAATACTTACTAAACTCCGTGATAGTGAAGGCGTGCCTCATGTTGTCACTCCATCGGCGTAGGTTTCGTCTTACGTGTTGATCTAATTACTTTCTCATGTAGATGAAGGGTGGTTTAACCCATCGGAGAAGAGAAGACCATACAACTTGCAAGATGAACTATAGCAATCACCATGAGTTAGTGAAGATGGCAAGGCTAGTGGTTAGCTAGTACATGGAGAAAAATTAGCTACAAGCCATTAACAAATAAAAGCAAAGCATGAAGTAAAATTGCAAGGAAATAAAAGCATGAATTAAGAAAGCAATTAAAGAAAGCAAGTAAACTAGAACCAAGCTCAAGTAGAGGAAGGAGAATGGATGAATCCTTGTTGCTTCAAGTTGTCACACCTTGATTACACAAGCTCTCTCTCTCACAATCTCTCTCTTTTACAAAGTATCTAGGGAAGAAGAAGATCATAGAGAGCTACAAAAATCCTAGAGAAAAACTAACAAAAATACAAAGCTTTACACTAATCTCTCTCTCTTCTCTGTTCAGTCTTTTTTCGCAGGTCCTTGTGCTGTATTTATAGGCTGCAGAGAGAAATCTCCAGAAGAGGAACCAGCTGGCAGAATCTGGGGCTCAACGGCCCCAGATTTGCCGCGCGCGCGCGGCAAGGCGTGGCCAAACGGAATCAGTTGTGCAACTGATTTCTGTTGTGGGTTGTTACGAGTTTGTTCAGCCACTTGGACCTTCTGGAATCTTCAATTGGCGCGCAGATCGTAACTGAATCCAAATTCAAATCTTGGCTTTATCTTGATCTTGGATTTAATCCCTTTAATTATTGCTAATTAAAGTGATTAATGGGCTATCTCTCCATTAGAGTGTGTACCTGCAAATATATAGAGAAGATGAGTAAAAATCATATATATTAACTAAATGCATGGGAATTATGTGGTAAAATATGCAACATTGGATACCAATCACACCCCCACACTTATTCTTTTGCTCGTCCCGAGCAAAACAAAGAAAAGAAAAGAAATCCTAACTACCAATTTTATTACACCACTTTCGCAGGTGATGCGATTGCACTGAGCAGTGCAACAAGCCGTTAAACCTCTAGGTTACCCTAGAGGAGGAGTGTTGTCTCCTGAGGGTTTTCAGCGGATTACACCCACAAAATCCATAAAGAAAGAAAACAAATGTTAGTATTTTGAAAACGCATTTTGAACAAGAGACATGTTTACGAACTATTTTTGCAAAAATATAAGTGATCCTAGGTCATAAGTCCACCTATAATCATTCTTTCTTAAACTTAGTCTCCATGCAAGATCTTGTTTTCAATTAAGGTAAGACTTCAAATTGGATTGAATATTTTATCTTTCATAAAACCTAGATAATATGCACACCGTGCTCGTGAAGATTTCTGGGATTTCAACTCCAACCATCAAGCCATTTATTTATTTATATATATATTTTTTTTTCTTTTTTTTCTTCCCTTAGTCTAGGCTTTCTAGTTTACCCTTGTAGCGAGCCTTTAACCGATGACTCCCAAACCAGATGGTCTTAGGGCACCAGATGAGAAACATCCCTCGGGTTTAAGGTCTCGAGTAAAAAAGGCCACATAACTAAGGGGGATTATTTATTTCCTTTACCACCGTTAGGCGTGAATAATCATGCTTCTTGAGGCACAATTATCCAGCTTAATAAGTGATATTTTATTTATATATATATTTTTTTCTCTTTTTTTTTCTTTTTTTTATGGCCTTTTTAGTCTTTGCTTCCATCCCAGAAATGTGTAAATGTGAAGTGCATACTTTCTAAGGCAAAAAATTCAAGATAAAAATATCTCCCCAATTTTACTTACTTAGCCTATAATTTTAAACAAGATCTATTATTTCACTAGGTTTAAGATGTCATAATTAAGGCTTTCTTAATTTCTAAGATACATCTTAATTTTCTTAAAAATAGATCAAAACTTTGTCTCTTATTTCAAAAAGTTTTTATTTTATTTTTATTTTTTTTAAATTTTTCTAAAAGAAAAGGTAAAATCTAAAAGAAAGTGGAAAATCTAAAAAAAGAAAAATAAAATCTAAAAATAAAATGGAAGACCTAAAAAAAAAATGAAAAATCCTAAAAAAAAAGATAAAAATCCTATAAAGAAAATAAAAAGTCCTATGTTAGTACATACCCCCCATACCTATCTCATGCATTGTCCTCAATGTATGCAAGATAAAAATGATGCATGAAATAGGTAAGGTAAAAAGTCACTCCCTCCTCCTCTTTGGACCCTCAGTAGTACTGGGTCCTGCCGACTGTGTCCTCCTCAACCTCGCCTCAATGCCCTCTAACCTAGAGGATTGCTCCTCTAAACCTGGAGGATTGTTCCTCCATCTTCTTCCTCAGCCTCACTTGACCCCTAAAAATCTTCTTCATGCCCTTCCAGATGGAGGACATGAAGGCATGTGTATCATGTGGGGGTCCTGCCTCCAAAACTCAGGTTCATCCTCTGCATCAAAACTCTCCTCAGAGAAGGACTCTACCGGAACATCCTCGGGTTGGACAGTAGGTGTCCAGACCGCATGCAAACAACTATTGTATGAACTGGTAGGTCTCTCGGTGCAACAAACACTCGGTCGAATGAATCAAATACATCAGCTGGTAGGAAAGTCCTACACAAACGTGTAATCAGGATGGGGTGAGAGTATTTGGCACCTCGTGTGCGTGAAGAGTTGGCTATCAGTGCATGGAAGATGACCTTATTCAAACAAACCGAGTGTTGACGAGTCATTAAATCATGTATAATTTGCAACACTGGTCTATTGAAAGATGAGGTGTGGTCAAGCCCTAGAATGTTTCGTTGGATCCAACGTCCAACGCAGTGAATATTTCTAAATGTCGTGCTGGCTTTGAGCCCACGATCCTGCTCAGTACAACGAGCCCCCATAATAGTCATATATTCAATCAACGGGAGAGGCTCGCTATGTTGTGTGATGGATGGGACAGAGGTGATTTCCTCAAGAAGAGGAAGCGTGACAAGTAGGTCTCATGTGGGCATGTGTACAGTGAACTGGTACATGTGTGAATCAATCGATGCTTGGTCAAGATGCGTGTAAAACATTGTCACTAGTTCGGGACAATAAATGCATCGGTCTCAGTGTTGTCGTACACTAGTGAATACCAATTCCTTGCCCTAATTCTCTCTAAAAATACATGCCCATAACCATTCACATCACATAAAATCCGCCCAAAATCTTTCTCAACAAAAAATTGATGGTGCCATACAATGAATTTAAGATCAAAGCGGTAAAAAGAAGAGATTGAGAATTCGAACCACCCCCGGAATTCGTGGGGGAAGAAATTTGATCTCTGTAGTGGGTTCAGGAAGCTCTGAATGAGGAGACAGCACCAGATCGACCGTAAGCTTGTAAAATCGATCGGAGCAGACTCTGGCGGCGCTCAGGATGCTGCAGGAAAGCCGCAGAGGCGCGGCTGGAGTCGCGATTTTGCGGCAGATCGGGAGGTTCTGATGAAGGGAAAAATTGCCGAGGCGGCGCTTTGAGAGAATTTTACAGATCTGAGGAGGTTTTTCTCGTGTGAGGGAAGAAGTGTGTGGAAGAGGGCTATTTATTGAAGGGAAAGAACTTTTAGAATCCCACTTCTATCCCTAGGTAAAAACGAATTTACCCTAGGGAATTGGAAGTTTTGAAAAGAGCTTTGACCCTAGGGACTTTGAATATGAGGAAACCTAGGAATTTAGAAAGATTTTGAATTTGGAAAGTGTGGAAACTCCTTTTAGCATAAAAATCCCTCCTTTATTTTTATTATTTTTTCTTTTTTTTTATTTTCTAAAAGAAGTGTAAAAGAAAGAAAATCTAAAAAACTCTAAGTTAGTAAAGAAGGAGAAAAATTACCACCAGGTGGTGGTTCCGGTGGTGGTCGGATTGGTCCACGAAACATGGCCCAATCAACTTTTCTTTGGGTTTTGAGGAACCCACCAGAAATATCATGAATATGACCCACTAAAAAGATAAATCCTTGAAAGATTTTTATTAAGTACATGACCACATCTAATTTCCATTTTTCTAAAATAATTTCTGAGTCAAATTTATTAAGATCCCTGTCCCAGAATAGGGTATGAAATGATAGAATGGTTGACTTGGAGTCAGGAAGGAATACTGACTCAGGATTGTGACTTAAGTCAAGTGATGGTGCAGGAGTCGGAATGAGTTCGGGAATTGGGTCCAAGTCAAGAAAATGAAGCTCTAGTCCACAATCATTGTCCAATGATGGAATGTGACTTTCTAAAGGTGATATCTCTTTACTTCCAATATTAAGGAATTCAAGCTCATCGCCATACAATTCTTCAAAACTAAGGTCAATGTTTTCCGTCAAAATTGTACAATCAGTTTCAGAAGTAAAGAGATTGAGAAAATCAAGGTCACATTTCTCATTGAGTTCAATTCCACAAAATGGAGAACTTTCCAATTTGTCAATAGGATCATCAAAAGTGTATAATTGGTCAAGTTCAATGTGATCCTCAAAGATGGGTGATTCAACTTCATTATGAATTTGACAGGATCCAATGTCGACTTCGGAAAAGATTGAAGTCAAGTAAAGATACCGGAGTCATTATTGAATCAGAAAAAAGAAGTGAATCAAGAAGTTGGGGTTCAGATCACATTCCTCATGAAGTTCAATTCCACAAAAATGTGAACTTGCCAATTTATCAATGAGACTTTCAAAAGTATGGAATTGGTCAAGTTCACTATGATCATCAAAGATTGGTGATTCAATTTCAAAATGGACTGGCACTGGATCCAACACTGACTCGGGAAATGGAGTGAAATCAGGTGAAGACACCGGAGTCATAATTGAATCAGGAAGGAAAATTGAATCATCAAGTGGAAGTTCAAGATCATATTCATGCTCAAGATCAATTTCAGTAAAAGGAAAACTTGCCAAAATGTCAATGGAATCTGAAGTTTGGACAAGTTCATGTGATTGTGCTGAAATTAAATCTTGATTTCCAAGGCTACATGACTCTTTGGTTTTAACAGAGTGGCTAGTGACATTAGAAATAGGATGAAGAGTTTGGATCATCAAATCTATGTCACGATTTCTAGCATTTTGAGCATGAGTCATGTCTTCAAGCATCTTTCCATAATTGATGATTTCATTATTTTGATGAAAAGATGAAGTGTTGTCTTGAAAGTGATGGTGAAATTGTGAGTCAAAAATGTGTGGAAGAGTGGACTCACACAAGAAATCTTTACTCGTTTCCAGGACAAATGGTTATTCATTAGGAAAAGGTGGAACTGAGTAAGACTCTTGAAAATACAGTGGAATTGGAGGGGCAATGTTTCTTGAAGTTGTTGCTCGACCCTCTGTAAATTGGCTTCTATACTCCTTAGTAACTCAGATTTTTCTTCAAGTGGTGGTTCAGAAAAAGGAGTATATGAAGCGGAATCGGGACATGAATACTGTGGACAAGGTGAATATGGTGGACAAGGAATTTGAGAATTTGACTCGGGGTACGTGAATCCCCAATTACTCGGTGAAGAGTTGAAATTATTATGGAAATTATAGTTATTAGATGGGGGGTATGGGTCATATTGATTCGGATAAGGCAACCCGGTGTATGTGGTTGGTGCGTATTGTAAAACGCCGGGTTGGAATTATCCGAATATGGTGTCGGTGTGAAATATGGATTATTATTAGGATAGAAAGAATTGTTGAATGCCATATCACACAAAAAATCACAAACAAAAAAGAAAAATCAAACAACAAACAAAAAAAAGAAGAGAAAAAACCAAGCCAAAAGAATGGTTGACCTAGACCTAGACGACTCCTAACTGATTAGATCGTCCACAGGAGGTTTAGTGTAGACGTAGACCACAAGTTAATCAGCCAGGGAAGGGCAAGGTTGGTGGGAGGTTTTCCATCAGTGACGTTCCTTAATTAAGTAACCAGCACCTTCGGGCTTTCGGCCCTCAATCCCTTTCCTAGACACTGATTTTGCAAGAGTCTATTTCCAACACTTTTTCCCCTTAGGATAATCTCCTAGATGAGTCCGAGATGTCCCTAGGGCCAACGTCTATTTTTTTATTAAATTAGGCCTGGGTTAGTGAGTGCGTGGGAAAATGGTTTTTTGGGCTAAGGAAAGGTAATGAACTCCCCACCTTATCTTATTTATAGGTATGCCCTTAAAATTGAATTGTGCAAGTGTACAAGAATATATAACTAGAATTCACTCAAAGCATGAAAATCAAGCAAGAGATGATTCCTAGTCTACATGCAATGCGAAACGTACCTTGCCTCCAGCACTCTTCAACAGTAAAAAGAATTGAAAGACACGTGCCTAAAATGCAAATGTCTAAACAATTTTTAACAATTTCAACCAATTTTTTACTGTTGATTAAATTAGCAGGTAATAGGTGAAAATACAGGAATTCAAGTATAGCAGCAGATGTATTTGCAGAGCTGAAGATCCTGCAGAAAAATGATCAGTAGTGAGCTCCTCCTTGCCGCAGAACCGCGGCTTTTGCCGTGGGAACGCGGCAAGTCAGAGGGATCCTGGTCTCTGCTTTCGAGAGCAGAGGCCCAGGTCCGCTTATATGTCACTGCAATGCAAATTTTCCTATTTTCTTCTCCTGTAACCTGCAACAGAGAAGAAGATTCGTTTAGTTCTTCACTTTAAAGAAAATCCGTTGCTCTCCCCGGCAACGGCGCCAAAAATTGATTAGACGGGAAAGGTGTATGTAAATGTATCGATGTATCCTTTCCTATCTCCGCTATAGCATAAGGCTATACCGAGTCGATTCTCAGGGAGAGCTAGCGATGGAAGCGTTACGAATCGTAGTGAAGAAATGTAAAACGAGAATTCTTCTTTGTTCTTAAAAGATTAAAACAATCATGGAACAAGAAATGAAAGAATGGATGGATATGTTCATGATGAAAAAGTCGGAAAAGAAATCAAGATCAAGATTGGATTTGTATTAACGCTAAAAAGAATGAAATGGAAGAAAACAAACCACGACTAGCTTACCTTACTACCTTGCCAATACTTACTAAGCTCCGTGATAGTGAAGGCGTGCCTCATGTTGTCACTCCATCAGCGTAGGTTTCGTCTTGCGTGTTGATCTAATTACTTTCTCATGTAGATGAAGGGTGGTTTAACCCATCGGAGAAGAGAAGACCATACAACTTGCAAGATGAACTATAGCAATCACCCATGAGTTAGTGAAGATGGCAAGGCTAGTGGTTAGCTAGTACATGGAGAAAAATTAGCTACAAGCCATTAACAAATAAAAGCAAAGCATGAAGTAAAATTGCAAGGAAATAAAAGCATGAATTAAAGAAAGCAATTAAAGAAAGCAAGTAAACTAGAACCAAGCTCAAGTAGAGGAAGGAGAATGGATGAATCCTTGTTGCTTCAAGTTGTCACACCTTGATTACACAAGCTCTCTCTCTCACAATCTCTCTCTTTTACAAAGTATCTAGGGAAGAAGAAGATCATAGAGAGCTACAAAAATCCTAGAGAAAAACTAACAAAAATACAAAGCTTTACACTAATCTCTCTCTCTTCTCTGTTCAGTCTTTTTTCGCAGGTCCTTTGCTGTATTTATAGGCTGCAGAGAGAAATCTCCAGAAGAGGAACCAGCTGGCAGAATCTGGGGCTCAACGGCCCCAGATTTGCCCCGCGCGCGCGGCAAGGCGCGGCCAAACGGAATCAGTTGTGCAACTGATTTTGTTGTGGGTTGTTACGAGTTTGTTCAGCCACTTGGACCTTCTGGAATCTTCAATTGGCGCGCAGATCGTAACTGAATCCAAATTCAAATCTTGGCTTTATCTTGATCTTGGATTTAATCCCTTTAATTATTGCTAATTAAAGTGATTAATGGGCTATCTCTCCATTAGAGTGTTGTACCTGCAAATATATAGAGAAGATGAGTAAAAATCATATATTTATTAACTAAATGCATGGGAATTATGTGGTAAAATATGCAACATTGGATACCAATCACTAAGTCTCAATTCCGAGCCCTGTTGACATTTACAAAAGACAGGTCTCGATACTCGTTGACATTTACAAAAGACGAGTATCACCAATTTCTGAAGCTTGGTGGCTTCTCAACCAGTTATGTCATTACGACCTCTGAACTGGCAGATAGCCAAGTTTCATCTACTATTGAGCTTAGTAGCGTCTCAACCGGTTATGTCATTGCGACCTCTGAACCAGCAGACACCTAAGTCTCAACTTTGGGCCTGTTGACACTTACAAAAGACAGGACTCACCGATGCTTGCTGACATTTACAAAAGGCAAGTATCTCCCCTTCAGCCCTGCAAACGGCTGACCTCAAGATTGCTGACGTCTTAATCGGTTATGTCATTGCGACCTCTGAACCGACGGATAGCCACGTCTCAAAGATTACGTCCTCAAGCAAAAACAAGATTGGAGATTCGACAGAAGCCAAAACAAAAGAAAGAATTTCCATTAATTCTAAAAGATAGGGGACACATGGAGGCACGTATACAATGACCTACAAGCGTACACTGTATGATCTGAGCCGCTCTCCGAGGGCGTTTAGCCTCGTCTTCCTATCATCAACAGCCTGGGCAAGCGCTTGTGACCTCAGCTCAGCCTCATCAAAGTCCACCGCCTGGGCCAGACGAGCTTCAACTTCCGCCAAAGTTGCCCTCTGTGATAACTCCTGCCGCGCAAACTCCTCACTCTGAGCTCTTCAAGCCGCGCAGTTTCCTCAAGACGCACCGGTATGGCCTTGGATAAGAGGAGATTTGCTTTCCTGATCATTTCCTCAGCCTTCGCAATCTTATCATCAGCGCCATTGAAGAGCTGCAAGAGTTCTCAAAGTTCCCTGAACGAAGAAGGAAGAGGAAGAGGGAAAGTCAAGAAATTTCTCTGAAAAAGGAGATCTTTTCCTGTTCAGCCCGATCGGGCTTTTATAGGCCAATCAACGCCTGAAACGAGGCCTCGAAAAGGGCGTATGCCGCCGTTTCGAATTAATTCGAAACGCCGCCCAAAGCGCCTTCCCGAGAAGCGCTGCTTCGATTCCGCTAAGGGTTAACTTCGCCACAAGTTAAAGTGCGGGCTTCGCACAATCCTTCAAGGACTTCGCCGAAAGGTTTACCTTAGCCCTCTAAAAAGGCGCTGACATGCCAGTCTCGCGAAGATCACCCAAAGAAAGGACTATGTCCTTAACTCCGCATACAGTTTAGCCCCGCTATGGCCAAACCCTCAAAGAAAGCAAGCGAAGATCAGATGATTAGAAGATGAACTTTCATTGATTTAAAAAAAAAGAAGGGTACATTGATATTACATCGAAGTTGTGTTCATACAACACACCCAGTTGCTCGACAGGGTAATTTGTGCAAAAAAGCATACAAGTGGTTTTATCCGCTTCTAAGTCAAACCGACTGGACAAAGGAGGCCTTCCTCCTGCACAGGCCGTAATCAGTGGTGCCGCAAGGACACGGTCATTATTCTCCACAAAAATGGCAGATCTTGCCAGGCCATTTTTGTTGAAACCCGGCAATAAAAACCTCTCGCCGCCAACACGATAGATCACGTATAATGGGAATCGGCAGTGGTACCAGTGATCTAACGGGTGTGAGGCCCGCTTTCCCGAAGTGGATCACCCTTAGAGGCCACCAAAGTTGAAAGTTGGCAATGATGCCAGTGATCTCACAGGTGACGCCCACTACCCCGAAACGGATCATCTCCGACAAAGCGGCTACCAGCCTCACCTCAGAACGAATCATCTCGTATAAGAGGCTGCCAATAGCCTCTGGGACACGCACCCGCTGCCCCGAATTGTTCCTCCTGCTTAAAAGTAAAGCCTCAACCGGGGAAGCATAAGACAATTTTATGGTTCCTTCCATCAAGTCACAAGATTGGCGAGCATAGCCCACTGTAATGCAAAATCAGAACAGATTAGTAGTTAAACACAGGAAAGACTGCAAATCAGAATCTTTTGGGTCAAAGCAATCCAATTTCAGTAAAAGCAGAGGACAAGCCTCGCCTGCACAGCACTGATGGGCTGGCTCAACAAACGCCAAGTCCAAGTCTCACCTATATGGCTAGCCAGACTGACCCGTGGGATGCAGTCTTAGCTCCGCCTATATGGCAAGACTGGCTCAACTATTGAAGAGACCAAGTCCCAAGTTCTGCCTGCGCAGCGGACTCAACATGCAATGATCTTTCTGTGATCAAGTCAGAATGATAGCTTCACTGGGAAGCTATGTCAAAATCCTTCTCTACAGATCAGTTAAATAGAGAACAAGGGAAGCTAATCCCTGAAGCAGCTGCCAAAGCTAAATCAAGGGAGATGAATTCCCTAAAATCGGTGAAGTCGTTGAACGATCAAGACTTACCGGTCCTTGGCCGGATAATGACCAGAGTGGGCATTCCCACTAGTTCAGAGATCTGAGTATCTCTTTCAAACCAAGAGAAGAGAAGAGAGGCAAAGCACTTCTCTTCAGAGGACCTCAAGTGTCCTATTTATAGGCCCCATGGCCTGAGCGCTGCCGCCTCAAGCGTGGAAGCACGAGCGCCTTTAAGGCATTTATTGCGCCTTGAGAACAGGGACGGCTTCCCTTGGAACCGTGCGAGGGGAGAAAACGTCTCCCTCATAAAGGCACTTATGGCGCTTTGAAGAAAGGGAATATCCTCCCTCGGAAACGTGTAAATCGGAGAATATCTCCCTCGATCAGCGCGAAGAAAGGAGTAATCCTCCTCGTAACCAGCCCACGGCAGTTGATCTCGGGGAAAGCGACATGCCCTCCCAAGCGAACATATCTTCAGAAGCCCAGATGCGGGGCTACTAGCTGCGAAGCTACCCAGACGTGAGTCTACATGATTCCTCGGCGAATCTACATCCCAAAGCAGGATTCAAAGCGAAGCAGAACTCAACCATCATGGCGACGTTCATACTCCACACACCACCGATCAAAGCAGTTCAAAGTATTCAAAGTCTGAGCCATTGCAGACTTTCGAAAACTTTGAAGGGGGTCTTGTTGACACTTAAAAAAGACAAGATTCTTATTGGTCTGAACAATGTCTAAACTTGTTGACATTTACAAAAGACAAGTGACAGACGAGTTGAAGACCAGTTTTCACCCATCTCCAAGGGACAAGGAAGCAACTTGGACTCCACTGATCCAGCAAGCAGATAGTGAACCCGGATTGTTTCTAAACAGACCTCAGCAGGTCTAAGGTGCTAGCACTTAGCATTGCATGAGCCCAAAGGGATAGCCTCGTTTGAGAGGCTAATATCACTCGACTTCGCCTCGAAGCCATCCAAAGCCTCGCCAAGAAGCCAACTGACAGCTTCGCCAAAAAGCCTCTTTTCGGACTTCGCCAAGAATTGCCTCTAGCTCCGCCACGAGCTCAATGCGGGCAGCGCTGCTATGAATCTGTCACGGTCAAACTTTGACCAATCAGATCTCCAGATGAGGTCGGATCCAATCAGATCAAATCCAATTAAGATCAAATCAGAGATCAAATTTGGCAGTTGATTGCCACAATCTCTTGACTCTTCTAAAACGAGTAAGAAAATCAGGGGAAATCTTCCAACGATATGGAAAGGATCAAAACAGATCAAGAGGATCAACCGACCTGCCAATTCTAGCTCCGCAGAAGCTATCTTAGCCTCGCAGCAAGGCTACTTTTCAGATTTAAACAGATTTGATTCAATCTGTTTTCATATCCTCAAGGGACGATTATACCCTTGCTCTCCCTATAAATAGCCCGCCAGGGGTACAAGGAGGAAGATCGATCAATCGAGAGAGAGAGACCACGCACATATACTAGAGGACTCCACAAGCAGAGGCTTCTTCAAAAAGCACCGTGCGCTCTCGAATTCAGAGACTTTTTAGAGAATTGCTTTCTCTATCCAGGGTGTTGATACCCTAACATCGTCCTTCTTCTCAAGGAATCTCCGGAACCAGGCGAGAAGGAATTCCTAATTGAAGGCGATTTTAAGAAGCAGCAAGAGGGTTCTACCAACCTTCTGTTCTCTGATTCCCCGAACCAGGCGAGAAGGGAATCTCATCACTCGCATCGTCAAAGGGACAAAGTGGTCGCGCGCTGACCAGACTCCTATCGGCACACTTCTCCAGAATCTCTGAGGAGATCTACTTGTAATCTTTTTAAGAATACTTGTAATTTAGCTCCTCAACCCTTTTTGTAAGTTTTCCCCCTTTGCAAACATAATGGAAAACAGATGTTTGAATAACAAATATGTGTGACCAAAAATCAACACATATTACAAACGTTTTGAACCATTTTTGTAATATAGAAATTTTGCCTAAATAAAAATCCGTATTTTCCAAAAACAATCTTTAATTCGAAAAATGATTTTTCTAAAATTTTTCCAAATACAAAAACAAGATATTTTAAATACTTTTTGAAGCTTAGTGTGTATGGGTATGATCCAATACACATATAAGATAGAATATCTATGTTTTTGACAATAAACTCTAAAAATAAGTTTTGATAACCTTAAACATATGATACAGAAACACCAAATAAGTTTTTCTAAAAATTTGAATCCACAATGTATATGGATGAAATTCAAAACACATATAAACCATATAAACTCATTTTGATGAACTCTATTCATGAAACATAAAAAATATATTTTGAAGCTCAAAATCAAAACTGTATTTTCTAAAATTAAAAAATTATTATGAAAATACATATAAATTGTGGTGTGTGCATGAGCTTGAGCATTCTACAACTGCTCTATCCTTTACATTTTATCTAAAAACAAATCTTAACACTTACAACCATGACACAAGTCTTCACGAAAATCTTCTCTTGAAAATCTTCTCCTTCTTGACTTGGTCCAAATCTTGATCCAACGAGCTAGACTTCTCTTGAGTACTTGATGCAATCTTGATGCGCGAGCTCTTGAATCAACACATGCTAGCTTCAAAACTTGACTTCGAATATTTGTTGAAGCTAAACACCGACTAAGATCTTGATCAAATATCTGAGATTAAATAAATATAAGATCATTAGTACTATAACTACATGAGTTGATCATCATCAAAACTAGAGTGATGGGCCTTTGGGCCAACATATAGGCCATATTTGTTGTAGTGGGGCATATATATTCAACTTTACATATGGGTAAGCTTACAGAGTATTTAAGTGACTTTGGTCCGCAATTTCCTTTTGTTATTCTTTTAAGGGTGCAATTGGCAACCAACGACCAATAGGCAACTATACTCTTCTCTCATTATATATTAGAGATTTATTGTTAGCCGGTAAGTTGGTGTTGATGCTTGTTATATTTGGCCAATTTATCTTAGAATATATTACAGTCGTACTATAGTAAAAGTGGCCTTGAAACCTTAGGTCAGTGCCTATTCCTATAAATAATAGATATGGGTCGAAAGCTCAAAGGACAACCCATAGTGCAGCAGCTCAAAATTAGAGTTCAGTATCACTGAAGACAAAGGTTGGGGCCAGCCAAAACATTTGGACATGGATAGGATTTTTATATCGAGACATTTACATCGCTCATCTTATTTTTCACATTGCTCTATTCTGTTTTTGCATTGCTCATATATTGGTTGCTTTTTATTAAATTGTTTGATGTTGATGATCTATCGCCGATCAAACAATAAAGAAACACCGAATTGAAGACTTGGCATCGGAAGCGGAAGCGTAGAAGATCTATTATTAGCAAGCAATCACCACATAACCAAGGAACACAAGATTTAACGTGGTTCGGTAATGTGTCTACGTCTACGGGGAAGAGGAGAGAAATCTTTATTGAAAACAGAGAAGAAATACAAGAGTTACAAGGAGATCTCTCTCTCACAACTCTCAATGGTAGAAAACAGAATTTCTCTTGAATTCTTGACACACCTTTGAAAGGCCACCCCCAAGGGGTTTAATGGGCACTTAGGATGATCTAGTCCAACACGAACTCAAATCAGCACCTTTTAGAGAAATAGGAAACTCGTATTCAAATCAAAAGAGGAGACAAATCCGTATTAGGAAACTGCCAAAATCTGAATTCTCCTCCAATGAATATGAGGACAGATCCGTGTTAGAAAACTACCAGAACCTGAATTCTTCTCCAATGAATATGAGGCACTCTAAATACTAACAATCTCCACCTTGACTCATGTTCATTGAGTCCCTCTGTAGAAATTGGCCTCTGCTTCATTCACCTTTCTTTCTCTCTCCTTTTGTGACTTCACATGGCTCTCTCACAAGAGTGTTCGCCACTTTACCTTTGGAGAACCTTGATGAAGTTCAGAGATGCTTTGAACTTCTCCACCGGGATGGTCTTTGTCATCATATCTGTTGGATTCTTTTTCGTGCTGATCTTTACCAAATCGATCACCTTATCATTCACGATCCACTGACGTATCTTGTGATACCTTACATCAATGTGCTTCGTCCGCTTGTGATACTGTGATCCTTAGCGAGATGAATCGCACTCTGACTGTCGCCATGAACCCAAACTGAATCCTATATGATACTAAGTGTCTCAATCAATCCACTCAACCACAGAGCTTCTTTTCACGCCTCAACTGCAGCATATACTCAGCCTCTGTCTTTGAAAGAGCAATTATATCTTGCAACTCTGTCTTCCAACTAATGACATACTCAACTACTGTGAACACATAACCCGTCGTAGATCTTCACTGATCAAGATCTCCTGCATAATCTGCATCAATATAACCTTATAGTAACCTAGGCTTCCCCGTTTCTAATCTCTGAAACACAAGCTTAGTCTTACAGTCCCTCGCAGATATCATAACACCCACTTCACTACTTCCCAATGTTGCTTTTGTTGGATTTGACATGAACCGACTTTCTGTACTAACTGCATAGGCTAAGTCAGGCCTAATGCAGACAATAACATACATAAGTGCTCCTACCGCACTAGCATATGGTACTCGAGACATCTCTTCCTCCTCTTCTGGTAATTGTGGACACTGCTTGGAGGATAATTTAGAGTAACCTGCTAAGGAGTGGTGACTGGTTTTACTTTTGCTATGTTGAATCTCTCCAACACCTTGAGAACATAGTTCTCCTGAGATAGCCAAAGTCTGCCTGAGTCTCTGTCTCGAGTGATCTCCATACCTAAGATTTTCTTGGCTTCTTTCAATTCCCTTCATGTCAAATTCCTTCTTGAGCTGAGCTTTTAGCTTCCGAACATGTGTCTTGTTTTCACAGCAATCAGTATATCATCCACATATAACAGCAAATATATCGGATCATCACTCTGCTTAAAATAGACACAACTATCATACGCACATCGCTTGTATCTGGCCTTGATCATGAAATAGTCGAACCATTTGTACCGCTGTCTGAGAGACTGCTTAAGTCCATAAAGGGACTTTTTAGAAGACACACCTTGTTTCTTTACCTTCCTGAATATAACCTTCATGTGTTTCATGTATATCTTTTCTTCCAGCTTACCATGCAGAAACGTTGTTTTGACTTCCATCTGCTATAACTATAGATCAAGCTGAATAACTATCATCAATAACATCCGAATAGATGTATGCTTGACTACAGGAGAAAAAAATCTCATTGTAGTCAATACCCTCCATCTGAGCATATTCCTTGGCAACTAATCTTGCCTTGTAATGCTCATTGTCCTTCTTGCGAAAGACCTATATGCAACCTATTGCCTTGGAGTCTTTTGAAAGATCAACTAATGTTCATGTTTGGTTTCTATCCAAAGACTCCATCTCTTGCTCTATGGCTGTAATCCACTTGCTGTAGTCATCTGTCTCGATTTCTTTTTTGTAACTGTCAGGTTCTCCTGTTTTTATTACTAATGCGAAAGAGACATGATTATCGTCACAGCCATATCTTGTTGGTGACACCGTAACTCTAACTGACTGCTTCAACGGTCTAGGTTGCTCTTGAATAGCCTCCTGGTTGTCTCCATCTGGATCTGAGGAGTCCTCTTCTGACTCTTCAGGCCTTTTAAGGCTCTCTGAGAACTCAACATCTTTTTTCTGAGTGTCTGCCAAACTGTCTGAAGCTCTACCTTGCGCTTTATCTTCCATATCTGACTTTTCTCGCAACATTGATTCTTCAAAAGACCACATCTTTACTGTTGAAGGCGCTCCTTTCTTGGGATCCCAAAGTCTGAAACCCTTGACTCCTTTGATGAACCCGATGGAGATACACTTCTTACACTTGGACTCTAGTTTGTTCTTTTTCTGACATCAACCAAACTATACACCGGGCAACCGAAAATCTGTAAGGTTGAATAGTCCATAGATAGTCTTCGCCATATCTCCACTGGGATATGAAAATCAATAGTTGTTAATGGTGACATGTTTACCAGATAACTCGCTTAATTCACCGCCTCTACCTAAAATCTTTCTGACATGTCAACTTGTAATCTGATACTATGGGCACGCTCTGTAAGTGTCCGATTCATGTACTCTACTACTCTGTTTTGTTCTGGTTGCCCTGGAATATTTAACTAGTGTTTGGATGCCCTTGCTTGTTAAGTAATCTTTAAATTCTTTAGAGGTTTACCCGCCTCTATTATCGGACCTCGAGACTTTCACCTTCCGCCCCGTCTGATTTTCCACCAAAGTTTTTCACTTCTTGAACTTCTGAAATACTTATGACTTCTGCTTCAAGAAGTATACCGAAACTTTCTTTGAAAAATCATCTATGAATGTAACATAGTACCAGCACCCCAATGGATGCTACTGGCGAAAGCCCCCACACATCCGTGTATATAAGATCTAACAAGCCCTTTGTCTTATGCTGAGATGTAGAGAAAGCTACTCTACGTTATCTACCCATAATGCAAAATTTACAAAGATCAAGTTTGCAATACTTGATACCTGGTAGAGCACTCTTTTTGTGTAGGACTTGAAGATCTCGCTCGCTCATGTGTCCAAGACACATGTGCCAAAGTCTTGTAGTATTCTCCTTCTCTTTGCTGCTGAAGCATCACCAATAATAATACTTCCTATCAACTTGTACAAGTTTGTTGTCCGTTCTCCTTTGAGAATCATCATGGAACCTCTAGTAACTTTGATTTCTCCATCCGCATCAGAAAACTTGTACCCTCAAGCTTCCAAACTCCCAACAATTGAAGATTCTTTTTTAAATCTAGAACGTGTCGAACGTTCGTGAGAGTTCGAACCTGTCTATCAAACATCCTCATATGGATGTTTCCCATGCCAATAGTCTTACACATATCGTCGTTTTTCATCAGGATAGAGCCTCCATCATAAGGCTTGTAAGTACTGAACCCACTCCCTTTTTGGGCACATGTGATATGTGCACCCCCGAGTCAAGTAACCAAGCATCTCAGTGTTTATTATCATTTTCCTGACTCAGCTGTCAAGACATCACATGAATCCTCATCTGCTTCTTCGATAACCCCGACTTGATCTGACTTTCCACAGGTACGTGCCCCATCAGAATCTTTACCGCTTTTCCTCTTCTGCATCTCCTTGTATTTCATACAATTCTTTTTGATATGTCCTGGTTTCTTGCAAAAGTAGCAAATGACCTGCTAGAAGCTTTTGGATCCCTTTTAGGTCCCCTACTCTTTGATCTTCCCTCTGGCCCTTGACAAACAGTTCTGAGGCATCTTCCGTAGAATCTGTCTTCTTTCATCAGCTGGTTACTCTGAAGCAGCTGCCTCACATCTTTTAACTCTAAGGTATTCTTACCATACATGATGGTGGTTGTCAGGTGGTCACAACTTGATAGAAGAGAAGAGAGTAACAGAAGAGTCTTGTCTTCTTCTTCTATCTTAACCTCTAGAGCTAACAAGTCGCTTAAAATTTTATTAAAAGCATTGAGATATTGTAAAATAGGCGTACCTTCTTTCATCCGAAGGTTGTATAAATGCTTCTTCATGAAGAGCTTGTTCGACAAATTTTTTGTCATGTAAAGGCTCTTCAACCTACACCAAAAACAGCAGTTGTCCTCGTTCATCACGTTGTAGAGGACCTCATTTGATAGACATAGTTCATCGTCTTTGCCTGAAAGTCGATGTCATTCCACTCATCATCCTCCATCTTCGATGGCTTCTTCTCAAGACCAAGTAGGGCCTTGTGTGTGCCTTTCTTCACGAGCAACGATGTTACTCACATCTTCCACAAAAGGAAGTTGGACTTCCTGTCAAATTTCTCCAACAGGCAGCAGAAGTGGAAGCGTAGAAGATCTACCACTAACAAACAATCACCACACAACCAAGAAACACAAGATTTAACGTGATTCGGCAATGTGCCTACGTCCACTGGGAGGAGGGGAGAAATTTTTATTGAAAAGAGAGAAGAAAATATAAGAGTTACAAGGAGATCTCTCTTTCACAACTCTCAATGGTGAAAACAGAATTTCTCTTGAATTCTTGACACACCATTGAAAGGCCACCCCTAAGGGTTTTATATAGGCACTTAGGATGATCCTAGTCCAACATGAGCTCAAATCAGCACATCCTCAGAGAAATAGAAATCTTGTATCCAAATCAAAATAGGAGACAGATCTGTATTAGGAAACTGTCAAAATTTAAATTCTTCTCTAATGAATATGAAACAGATTCATATTAAGAAACTGTCAGAACCTGAATTCTTCTCTAATGAATATGAGACACTCCAAATACTAATATTTGAGATACATATGAGTATAAACTGATGCAAGCTTCCATCTTCTAGTATGAATGGAGCAATTTTCCAATGAAGGACAAGTAGTCACAACAGGGCTGAGGACTAAATTTCCCAACATGAGAAAGGGTATTGGATAGGAACTGTTCATAGTCCAGTTAAATGTTGGAATACTATGGATTTTTTTCCCAAGAGGTCTTGCATTTCAAACTTGTTCCGTTGAACAGTCAGTGTGTACGTCTATGTGCGTTTGCACGCATCATGTGTTTTCTTCATTGCACAAGGTACATGTAGTGTATATTCATCTTCTTTACTTTGTAATTTAGTCAGGATAATTGTGAATAGCACAAACTTGTGATGCTAACCAGTTCAGAAACTACACAAGTTGCTCCACTATGTAGCTGTTTTCCTTCTCAGGCTATTTAGGTCTGTGTGTTCTTGGTGCTGTTCTTTTTCAAAGATTGGATTTATTGTCACTTGAAAATTTTGCCTCTCCTTAATTCCCTGTTTACATGGGTCATTCTTGTACCATTGATGTGATGCTTGAATATTATGCCTCTCCCAGTCTACTCGGATCTCTCTTGTATCAGTGATGTGACACTTGAAAATGCCTCTCCTTATTTTCCCAGTCCACACGGGTCTCTCGTTTATCAGTGAAGTTGATAGTCAACTAGGCAGGCATATACCAGTCACTACCTTCTGTCTCAGTTGACAATAGCAAATCAGCTGGTCTATTTATTGGAAGTTCATTTTTTTCATGAAGAGTCATTCCATTTTATCTTCTACAATACTAATTCTATCAGCAAAATTCCCTCAAAAAGAAATTCTACCAGAAAAATTCATGGCAAGTTGTCAGTTTCTCTTTGCAGTCATGCATTTCATACTCTTGTTCTATAGTTCTTCGGCGCTACATGGCAACTTCACCGACATCTCAGCACTACTAGCCTTCAAAGAACATGTTGGCGACCCAGAGGGGATTTTGTCCAGAAACTGGACCACGAACACCTCCTTCTGCACATGGACTGGTGTCTCATGCAGCCACCGAAGGCAAAGAGTAGTTGCTCTTAACATTGAGAACTTTGCACTACATGGCACCATCTCTCCACACATCGCCAACATGTCCTTTCTGTCTTACCTTAATCTTGCCAACAACAGTCTAGCTGGCCACATTCCTGATTCCCTTTCGCAGTTGCGTCGCCTCAAGACACTCATCCTCTCTGATAATCAGCTTTCTGGTTCTATACCATTTGCCATTTTCAACATGTCTTTTCTGACTGTACTACACCTTCAAGATAACAATCTGTCAGGAACTCTGCCCTCGAATAGCAGCTTAATTCCTTTGATGCTTCCTCGACTTCAAGATCTGAGTTTGACATATAATCAGCTCAGTGGCAACATCCCTTCCAGCCTTTCTCATTGCCAGGATCTTCGCAATCTCTTGTTGCCAGCTAATCAGTTCAGCGGAGACGTGCCATCAGAGCTGGGAAACTTGAAGAAGCTCAGAGTTTTCGAACTCACACAAAACAATCTCACAGGTACAATACCGACCTCTTTGGGCAACCTTACAAGTCTACTTGAACTAACCCTTTCTAGCAACAACTTCCATGGGGGTATTCCTGAGGAGTTGGGTGGTCTTGCAAATCTCCAATTTTTAATCATTGATAGCAACTATGGTATAACTGGTCCTATACCCACTTCCCTCTCAAATATTTCATCACTGGAGGCCCCTGACCTGGCTGCTAATAGCCTTACTGGAACAGTAAGGTTGCAATTAGGGGGCATGCCACACCTGAGGATCTTGTTTCTCGGAGGGAACAAGCTAACTGGAGGGTTGGACTTCCTCACTCAGGGCAGGGTTTTAGAATCAGTAGACTTGGCTGAAAATGAACTGGTTGGATTCCTTACAACTGTCGTAGCGAATCTCTCAACAAATCTGCAATTGTTTCAGATTAGTTCAAATCATATCAAGGGAAAAATTCCCGTTGAAGTTGGTAATTTGACTAGCTTGTCAACACTTGCTTTAGGGGAGAATGAGTTGGTTGGAACAATACCGTCTGAAATCCTAATGCTAGAAAGTCTTCAATGGCTAGAATTGGCTGGTAACAGATTACACGGGTCCATCCCTAGCGAACTTGGTCGGTTAACAATATTGAACAAACTTTACCTTGACAGAAACCGTCTTTCTGGATCAATACCTGAGTCAATGGGTAATCTCAGCAGACTCCAATGGCTGATACTGAGTGCTAATGCATTATCTTCAGGTATCCCTCAAAGAATTTGGAGTCTCACTAGCCTAATTACGTTGGACATGTCACGGAACAATCTCAGTGGATTTCTGTCGTCAACTGTGGGGAACATGAAGGCCTTGGACAGATTGGATATATCACTAAATCAGCTATCAGGTAACATTCCGAGTTCTTTAACGGATCTCCAAATGCTTAGTGTTCTGGATCTTTCCAATAACTCATTTGAAGGTAGCATTCCTCAATCATTCAACCAGCTTATCAGTATTACGGTTCTGAACCTGTCATGCAATATTCTCTCCGGTGTTATACCTGACTCCTTGGCCACCCTTCGACATCTCAGCAGACTAAATCTATCTTTCAACAAGTTGGAAGGAAAGATTCCAAACGGTGGTGCATTTTTGTTTCCCAATGTCACATCTTTGGTGGGGAACGTAGCATTATGTGGAGCACCCAGGCTAGGTTTTCCTTCTTGCCCTACAAATGCTACTGGTTTGAATTCAGGGAGTACGAGGCCGCGTTTGCTCAAGTATATCCTACCTCCTGTTCCTTTTATTGTAATCCCTATTGCTTGTGTTTGCATATTATTAAAATCGCATCTGAAGCAAACCAAGGTTCAAGCTCCTACAAGCACATCATCTCCTGAAAACCATAGATTGATATCATACCATGAGCTTGTTCGTGCCACTGGAAACTTTAGCAAGGCAAACTTACTGGGAAAGGGGAGCTTTGGGTCCGTCTATAAAGGGTGTTTAGATGATGGGCTGCTTGCTGCAATAAAGGTCTTGAATCTTGAAGTTGATGGAGCTTCAAGGAGTTTTGATGTCGAATGCAGTGCTTTGCGTATGGTTCGTCACAGAAATCTGGTTAAAATCATCAGCACTTGTTCAAACTTGGATTTCAAGGCACTCATCCTTCAATTCATGCCTAATGGAAGCCTCGAAAGGTGGTTGTATTCCCACAACAATTTGAACCTACTCCAAAGGATTAACATAATAATTGATGTAGCTTCTGCTCTCGATCACCTTCATCACTATCATTCTCAGGTTGTGCTGCATTGTGATCTGAAGCCGAGCAACATCCTTCTCGATGAAGACATGACTGCACATGTGAGCGACTTTGGCATTGCAAAACCGTTGGTTGGTGATACCAGCAGTGTAACATCAGCAAGCACACCAGGGACAATTGGTTATATTGCTCCAGGTACTAAAACTTGCAACCTTTCACCTAGACTTGATTAAGATTAACCTTAACACTTACTTCATTGTTCTGGTTTGTGGAACAGAGTATGCATCAACAGGAAGAGTCTCGAGAAAGGGGGATGTCTATAGCTTCGGAATATTGTTGCTAGAGATATTCACATGAAAGAAGCCTACTGATCCTATGTTCAATGGGGAATTAAGCCTGCGGCAATGGGTATGCAAGGCATATCCTTCTGCTCTTCTGGAAATTGTGGACTGCAATCTTTTGAAAGATGGGTCCAGAAATGAAAGGCCGAGGGAAGATCTAACCCGCATGCATGTATTTCTATCTTCTATCATTGAATTGGGTATAATTTGTTCCAGGGACTCGCCCAAAGAAAGGCTCACGATGAAAGAAGTTGTCCCAAGATTGCAGAAGATCAAAAAGGACTGCTTGTCCATGTTTCTTGATACCTGAAGCTTCCCCCGAGCTGCTTCATCTGCTGGAGCTAAACTTGGGCAAAAGCAGTAAAATTTATCATTGTGCTGGTCTGCAACATTTGCATTGTCATTGAAGTAGAGGTATTGTTTTTATTATTATTATCTGAAAAGAAATGTATGTACTATTAGTTTGAGACAGTTATAAGAATATTTTTATGTGCTCATCTTTATTTGGTGAGAATATTTTGCTGGTAATTTGTGGATTTTTATGGTTTCTTGGTTCTTTCTATCACTATGCACCCTGAATTGTGCATGCTTCGATTGAATGAGTAGTGAGTACTTCGTGGACCATTCAAGTTTGATGAAGTTGATTGTTTGACGATAAATTTAATTTCCTTCATCCATACTATAACTCTCTAGTTCTTTTTTTGCTAAACTATAACTTAGTTCTGTGCATTGGCAATGACTTCAATATTGGTGGCATTTTACACAATTTCTTTTGTTTCATTTAACTACAGATTTAGCAAGGGAATATGCCGGATTTGCCAAAAAACAGCATCGGTGTAATAATGAATAGGACAAAAGCTCACTGAAGCTTTGTTAGGGGAAAAAAAAGGAAGAAGAAGAAGGAAGAAAAAAATAAAATAAAATAGTGACTAATTAAATAAATCATATGCAATAAAAATTTCAAAATAATTAGTAAATCAGTGGCAAACATTGTTATTTCACAATATCTAAATAGTGACTAATAAAATTCATATGCTACACAAGGGAAGGAAGTGTTTTTGCCGCTTGATTTATACTTAGTTGGCAAATGTATACTTCATTAGGCATTGATATATTTTTTTAATGAATATTTTAGAGATCTATTTACTAAAATTAAACATGCAATTAAACTAGTATTCAAAAACTCCTAAACATGAATTATCAATTATAAAATATTTTTAGAAATAATAAATCAAGAAAAGAAAAGCTGGCATGGGGTAAGGAGTCGTGAAACACTGCACTAAAAGACAATAAGCCCATCACCTTATCTAGACGTTGAATCGGCCCCATCCCCTTGCGGTAAAGGCCTCCCCGGTAAATCACCAGCACCTGCCCTTAGACGGGAGAGCAGGTCTTTACTCAGATGAAAAATTTGTTGCCCGAAAATGAATGTAAGAAGAAAAATCCGCAAGAAAACTTGAAGCAGTAATTCGTCAATAAACTCTTGAAAAAACTCATTTAATGGAATAGAAATATGTATGTGAGAGTGGGAAGAGAGATAAAGAACTCTTGTTGAGAATGAAGAGTTGTAGCTCCTTTTATAGGCTCCAAGACCCCACCATTAACATCAAATAAATGAAAATATTAAATAGCCAAATTAAAATAATGAAACGGTAAGAAATTAAGTCAGGTTTTAAATCAAATATTAATTGGAAATTTTAAACCATGTTTTAATTGAAAAATTAAATCCCTATCAATTAGAAAATTAAATCCCTATCAAATAGAAAATTAAATCTAATTTTTTATTTGAATTCTCATCTTAATTAACCAATTAAGATGGACAATAAATCACTTTAATTGGGTGATCAAACCAATTAAAGAAGAAAATGTTTTTATGTTTTGACAAAATACCTAGCAGCAAAGGTAAGAAACATGATTATCAATGAAATACAATATTTATTAAAATTGCAACGATCCCCTCAAAATCAAGTGGGAAGTCAAGTTTTTTAATACAAAATATCCAACAGTCCCCCAAAAGCTTGAGTTTCAAGAAAAATAAAACAAAACAGCAGTGATGTATAATAAAACAAATCATCAAATCATAAAAAAAGAATGAAAGTTGAGCAACATCATACTGTGAATTCGGGACAGGTAGACTACGCCTGGAACTTTTCTTAGTGAATTTATCGCTATTTTAGAGACATAGCGGACTACGCTTGGAACTAACCTCTTTTTTCAGATATTGATAAAAGACACACACAGTAAATCTCCATCTATTAAACGAACGGATTGAGCGTTTATGGTCATGCTCATAATAACCGACTCATGAGAGTTTCTAGGGGGTCAGCCATGCCCCTTCCAACCGCGGCCGCCACGGCTCCTCTCACGTAGGTCCCCAAAGGGTACTTCAACTGGACCTTATAACCTCCACAATACATGCGTCAGACTTAATAAGAGTTTAACTCAACCTTATCTGGCTGTATAATAAGAGCATTATCATCATAGAGAAGGGATAGTAATTACAATACTACATATAGGATATAAAAATGTCTGAGTCGATGTTCCACACAAGTATCACTACTCCTACTTGTTTCTACCATATTGAACCCTTTTAATAGAACCAACTCCCAATCCAGTAGGTTGGGTTCCCGCTGTCGGTAAACTCTACAATGGACTTAAATCTATCTCCCTCGATGATTCCAAAATCACACTCCTAGAAAGAGTCCCTTTATTAAGATCAGAGTCAAACATAAGCTTAATAACTTTTATATTTTCAAGTGGTGATAGTCAGATGTTAACTCTTCACAATTACATACTTATAGATCTTGACACTCTTTATTAAAGTGGACTTATAGAGCCCTGGGTGACATTGTATCTTAAGAGCTTTTGAGTTTAATGTAATAATAATCTATCATTTTACTTAGGGCTCCCCATTGGGGTGAAATACAATAAGTATGAAATATTATTTTTATCAAAATAATAATTTTAATCCATAAAAATAACTGATCAAACTAGTCAATACTGAAATCATAAAATTTCTAGTAACTGAATACTTGAGATAAAGTTCTTTATCATCTATTCTGCTCACTTTATTAGAAAACAATGATGATGTCAAAATTGAATTTTTTTTATCCTATAAAATGGCAAAAAATTAGTTCATTGACGGATAGCAAAGCATCCTAATTTACCTCATCATTTATTTTCTTAATAGTCTCTGAATTTTTATCTTTGGACAAATCATCATTGCCTCAATCTAGTGATAAGAATATAGAGTTTCATTTTCCTCTATACATGCAAATAGCTCATGTTTTAGCAAATAATTGTGGTTCTTTAGCTTTGAAAATTGCAAGTAATCATTATGATATTTGAGAATATGATACAATGATAGACAAATGTAAATAAATTTCTTTTTCCATAGCTCAAAATCCAAAGTGATATATATATATATATATATATATATATATATATATATATATATATATATATATATATATATATATATATATATATATATATATATATATATATATATATAGGGAGCTGATCCTCTAAGAACGGTTCTCACGGATTTCTGTGAGAACTTTCACGTGGGTCGTCGGATCTGATAGATCAAATCAAATAAAACTAATCTCTATCAGATCCAACGGCTCACGTGAAAGTTCTCACATAATTCGTGAGAACCGTTCTTAGGGGATCAACTCACTATATATATATATATATATATATATATATATATATATATATATATATATATATATATATATATATATATATATAGGGAGCTGATCCCCTAAGAACGGTTCTCACGGATTCCTGTGAGAACTTTCACGTGGGTCGTCGGATCTGATAGATCAAATCAAATAAAACCAGATCTCTATCAGATCCGACGACCCACGTGAAAGTTCTCACAGGAATCCGTGAGAACCGTTCTTAGGGGATCAACTCACTATATATATATATATATATATATATATATATATATATATATATATATATATATATATATATATATATATATATATATATATATATATATATATATAGAGAGAGAGAGAGAGTTAAGCTGGGCTACTTTCGGAAGTATCAAAAATGTCGATACTCTCACTTTGATTTAGTTGATGCACCATCCATATGTAAGGTCCAAATTCTTGAATGTGATCTACTATCTATAAACTATTTAGGAATAAAATTTAACAGATTTTCATCATCATTTACTCGTTCATTAAAGTGCTCTCAAAGTTAACCAATTTTAGGTCTCTAAAAAATATTGATTTATTATTCACTTTGATGAACGGGTAAATGATAACGAAAATCTATGAAATTTTATTCTTAACTAGTTTATAAGTAGTAGATCGCATCTAACAGTTTGGATCTTTCATATGGATGGTGTATCAATCTAATCACAAAGTGGGAGTATTGACATTCTTGATACTTTCGAAAGTAACCCAGCTCAACTCTCTCTCTATATACATATACATATATATATACATATACATATATATATATATATATATATATATATATATATATATATATATATATATATATATTAAGTTGAATACTTAAAAAGGATTTATGTAGTAATGTTACTAAAATAGTAAGGAATCACTTTAGATTAAGTAAAATTGTAACCTCCCGATCCTAGATGTACATATCACAGTATCGGTACTCAATATAGTGTATACACTTGATTGAACCTTCATAATAGTCAGATTGAGCCAGTTTCAGTTTCAGATATTATTTTTTAATATTTAAGATTTTTCAGAATTTTTTTGAAATTTTTATGAATTATTTTAGAAAATCTCCGAATTCGGTGTCGACCGATACTGGCAGTCGGCTCTAGGATTTTTAATTCACAATCCGAGTTGAATTTCAAGAATCTACTTCCAAATTATTCTATAAAATTATATTTTCTTCTTTCAGGTATTTTTGAAATTTTTTCTAAATTTATCAAAAATTCGGCCAAACCGGTGTCGCCCGGTGTCAACAATACATTTCAAGATTTTAATTTGCAAACCAGATATATTTCTTAAATCCGATTTCATATTGCTCCTCAACATAATATTTTCTGTTTTACAGAATTTTTGGGACTTATTCGGTACTAGTCAAATTTTATCGAATAAAATAATATTAAATAATTTCCTTTAATTATTCTTCTTCTCCACCAATCTTCTCCCCCAAGCCAAACGAATCAGCCACTGACCTATTCCCACTGACTTTCTCTCTCACCCCATCTCTATTTCTAAGTCTCCCTCCCAACTCTCTTCTTTACTCACTCTTTCCCTCTCTACTCTTATCTCTCTCACACTCTCACTTTTCAACACAATCTCTCTATCTCGACCCCACATCTCTCTCCCTCTCTCTCACTGCTCCAGTTCAGCCGGGGGCGGGTCTGACCTGCGCCTGTGGCCAGATGGCTCCCGGCCAGGCGCCACTGCGCCCCTCAACCGGGCCACACCTCTCCCTCTTTCTCTCCTCCTCATTTTCTTTTTCTTCTTTTCTTCTTCTTCCAGTTCTTCTCTCTATCTCTCACTCTCTCTCCGCCACACGGCGTGGCCTTGCCAGGGCAGCGCACGACTGCCCTGCCCTGCCCCCCAACCTGCCCCTCTCTCTTGTTCTCTCTCTCTCTCTAATTAGGTTTGAACCCAACAATCATAAACAAACCCATGAACCCATTATCACTCAAACCCAATAACCTAAACCCTTAGACCTAATACCCATTACACTTAAGTTATGTATTTGGGTATTAGATTCAAACCCAACCCAATATCAGCCCAAACCCGCTTCTAAACCCAATAAAGGTAATTTTACATATAAATTCTTTGCAATTTCTAATAATTGCACTTTAGCCTTTTTTATTACATATTTAACTTATTTTTCTTATGTTTAGTATTCGGGTGATATCAGGAGCATTCGATGTCCGACTTGGACGATTCTGGTGTCGTTGCGATCGTGGGACGACGAGCTACGTCCCTGTAATAACTAAGTAAGTGCTTTTCTTTTAAAAATTCTATTTTATTGTGTTTAATAAACTTGGTTGATTTCTTTATTTAATAAATCTTGATTATCACTAAAGCATTATAAATATTGTTTAATAAAATGTAATTATCGATAAATCACTATAATTAGAACATACATGATTGTTCTGTAAACATAAACGATAACATAATCAAAGTTTATTTTATTTCTTGATTAAAAGTATAAAAATCGAGATTAATAAGTTAATAATTTTAATAAATAAATTAGCTAATAAATTGATAATTAAAAATAGATAATTATAGATAATAATCATTTTGTGATATCTATCATATTAATGTTATTGATTACAATATTATAATCATTATTATAAATAGGATATCTGAGACTCGTTTATGTAGTATAGCCCATGTTACCAATTCACTGACAACACTGAGACATTACCCTTGTATTTCTGGTACATACATCTCCGTTAAACAGATACTCTAGGACACAGGACAGGGGGACACTAATATTGTACATGGATATCTATTTTACTGAACACTATTATTGTAAGTACTTGTGGACGTATCACACATATCCTGTATTACACCAATATTATTATTGTATTCTTATCTCACCGTTACACAGATACTATTACACGTGACACCATTTATATTTTTTTCATGTTCCACTGATACACGGGTACACCATTTCACTGGATACCGTCATTTTATATATTTGTATCATCGTTACTTGGATGCTCTGCATGCAATTATATCATGTTTGCACATCCCTGTTAAATGTATTCATTGGTATACTTGCATTTATTATTTTTATATTCTAGTCATGTGGATCACCTTTCATATTACATGGATTATTGCTACATGTGTATTACTGTATTCCCGTTATATGATTGTTTCCCGTTACTGATATTGATATTTTCGTTACTGGACATTTGAGCTGTTGATATGCGATGTGTGGAACTAAGTGTCACGAGGGTCCAAGCGACGGGGGCCACCTCTAGAATCTCACATCTCTTATTTTTCATTTCCTATTATCTTGATTCATGTTAACAACAAAGCTCATGTCATGTTGTTGTGTTACATGTACTATGCACTGTTCTTATTTCTGATATACTGTGTACTTTAAATATAATAAATATAACATTGGGATGGGGGAGACTTGATGGTTAACTGGGTCTTGCCGGGTGGATGTCTGGATCCATTGTTAGTCCTACTGCAGGAGACATGGTAGTACCTTCTCGTTTCTAGTTACTTGTTACAGCTTTAGCAGGTTGGCTCTGGTCTCAGCAGTCATGGGCTTGTTTAAGGTCATGATCCTGGATATGCACGGGATACATTCACCTGATAAGAGCTCCTTGACCATTTAGTTTCCAATTAACATAATAAACTAGTATAAAGTATAGTAACATCGAGAACGTTTATTATTTAGTTACTCTCTCGTTTAGATCATAGTACCCGTATGCCATGTTTGGATGGGTCGTCTAGAGTGTGGGCTCTAGTATGAACTGCTAGTGGTATGGGACACTGGAAGAGATTGATTAAAATACTAAGCGGTACTGATTGTTTATTGTATAAATAACATGGCCAGCTCGATACATGTATACTATTGTTTCATTTATACTTGTTATACTTTCTGATATCTTATCCACCATCATGTCACAAGTATATTGTACACAGATACATGTATATTATTGGGTGATTATACTTATATATTTCCTGATGTCTTATCCATTGCTATGTCATCAGACACACTATTCACGTTCACGGATATTCTGCATTTCAAATATTATCTGTTTCATGTATACCGAGTAGACAATTGTAGTATGATTACTTCGCGTACTCCATATCTGCATGTTCATTTCATTACGACAATAACTTGTTATTGTTACTATTTGGTACTATTAGGTACCTGTATCACTGCTACCTGTTAGTTAAACACATTGATTTGATTTGAAAATCACTCGACACCGTATCATATTACATATATGAGAATAATATATAAACGATATAATAACATAACCCTCCAAAATGACTTACATACTATCTCAGTTAATGATATAGAAACATAGCCCCCCCAAAATGATTTACATACTATCTCAGTTATTCACTGTAAATAAATATAGTTGGTGACACAACCAGACTTGTTAATTAATATTAAAGATATTATATTGGGTAATATTGTGGTAGTACCACTGTTATAACATGAAGTGTTGATGATGTTAAAATGCGACATTTGTATATTTTCCCGATTGTTATTATCAGTATAATGTATCACAGGTATTTAAACACGTATTATATATTGTTATTGTGATTGTGTTACTATTATTTATATTACTACTTCCTTCATTTTACCACTCACTAGGTCATTTTCTAATGACCTGATTTGCGTGCTCAGGTTGGAGATCCGAGATATCGTTGTACCAGATATTTCTCGAGATTATTTTGAGACTGTCACCCTTTTCAATTCATAGGTGTCCTTGTTATTTGTTTCTAATATCTTATTTATCCTTGTTTTCTTATCTGTTATGATCACTGACCCCTTTTGCAGGTATTCTTATACTTATTTAATGTTAGAATTATTATCTATTATATTTTTCTCTATACTGAGGCTTAGCGTATGTATGTGAGGGTATTTTCACCTTGATCATGTATGTCGCAGTAACGTTGTCGAACCCACGGGATCGGGGTGTTACAAAAATGTAATGCCCGGCGTCCCCGAACCCACAGGATTGGGGCGTTACAAAAATGTAACGCCCCGCCCTATTGGGTACGGAAATGCTACTGCAATGTACATACGCAGGGCGGAAATACCCTTACATATGTACGCTAAACATAACAGTACAATCGAGAATCTGAGTGCGGAAGCATAGTGGTAATATACATTCCAACATTACAGTCCAATGATAGTGTTATCACAACATGTGATCCGATATTACATGAATATTACATCACTGGATCGTACAAAAATATGAATTACAGGAGATTTACATGATATGATACTGGTAGATGCTCACAAGCGGGAAAGGAATCTCGAAAGCTTACCAAGAAAATGAATCAGGAGGATCTGCTACTAGGTCTCCAAGCCTACGCCAGGTTCCGATCCTGGGACTTGTTACGCTTCCTCTATGTACTTCGATCAGCAATAGGAACTTCACCAATGTCCATGTTCCAAAATTTGGACATGCAGGTTCAGGGTTGTCAGAATGCAACCCAACGAATACATAAGAATGCCAAGTGGCATGCGCAAAAACAAATATACATGCATGGATTCATATTCAAATCATATCAATGAAGCATATGTAATTCATAACTTTATATGTATAATGTAAATGTAGGCTAAACCAATTATATAAACTCAATTTCTGGATCCATCAGAGTAGTACGTCGAGAGGATAATTCAAATAAGGGAACCCTCATCTATATACTATATATCTCACTTCACCATCAACTGGGCGTAAACAACCAGAGTTGCTGATCAGTAAGTATGCCAGTAAATCTGTGATCTGTAGTTTCAGTATTCTATCAGTAGTGTTCCAGTTTCAGGAGTATCATTTATATTTAGAATTCTTGTTCAGGTAATTGTCAGGATAACTCAATTATGTAATAATAATAATAATAATAATCAGTATCAATTTTCATTATAATCATTCCCCTCCAGTGTCCCATACTACTGGCAGCTTATACCGAAGTCCATACTTCCAGCAGAGCACATTCGGATTCTGATATACGGATTCCATTGTCCGAATGTGAGAGTGACCGAATAACATCCGCTCCTGACATTATTATTATCAGATAATTAAGTTATGTCATGTGTTAGGTAAGGTACAATATTAGATATTATACAACAATGAATATCAGTATCACATGGCATTTTAATCGTCTCCCTACCAGTATCTCACACTCTGGCAGTCCATACCAGAGTCTATACTCCAGTAAAACTCACTCAGATCTGATATGATATATCTGATATGTGAGTATCAGTACCTTAACGAAGGAGAGACCAAATATCATACGTTCTAAATTCATTATTGTTAAGTCGTTACATCCTTATTGTTCATCTGATCAATATGTCTAGGTATGTGTTTTCGGTATACATACATCCACATATAAATAAGACGAGTTGAGTTTATTGGAAACTGATGAGAGTCAACTGTATCAGGTTCATAATGGGCCTCGTGCATGCCTGGGACAACGGTCTCATGACATCTAGGTTTGACTCCCAAAACTGGCCGCTAAGCTTAAACAGTAACAGGAATGTGATCAGGTCAGGGGTGCCAGTTCACCTCAAGTGAATCCGGAACAGTAGTTGCAACATCGAACCATTATGAAGCCGTACATATTGATGTCAACAGTCTCCCCAATCCCAAGTATATGTAGAGTCAGTTATTATAACCAGTTTATTGTACAGTTCTCAGTGTATGTTCATGATATACCGTTTACGAGGATCAACAGGAATACAATATCAGGAGTACAATAATTAGGAGATGTCAGATTTTAGAGGTGGACCCCGAGGATTCAAGAGGTGGCCCCTATCACTAGGACATTTGATGTGACACTTTATTCCACATGGCACTTTGTTCCACACATCAGGTATGAGATTCTAGAGGTGGCCCTCGTGTTATTTCACGTGGCACTTAGTATCACATACCAAAGCAGTAACAGGAGTATCATGTATCAGAATTCAATAGTGATTCCCCGTATAGCGATAATCATGATTCAAGTATTATATTCAGTCAGGAGTTTTGGTACCAAATCTGGAAATAGTGTAATGTAATAGATCGGGAGTTATGGTACCGTTAGTAATCAGTATATGTTTTGTAATCAATATATGAGATGTCAATGTCATGTCAATGCCAGGTGTAATGTCAGTATCAGTAGTCAGTATCAATATATCAGACGTTAAGTCAGGTAATTCATGTCAAATATTAGTATCAATATCAATATCAATATTAGTAATATCAGTATCAGTATCCAGTCAATAGCATTAAAGTAGCACTACAGTTATGCACATACAAGCGGAGCAAAGCAGTGCTGGAGGCACAATCACTAAAGCGCTAAGCGGAGCTACAGGAACAACTCGGCTTAGACTGCGAGTCTGAAATCCGATAGAGTTTCACCTTAACGAATCTAGTGAATAAAGTGCTGAGCGCTAGGTCTCGCTTATCAGGCGGTATCGATATAAACGAAATTAATTCATTAAATAGAACTAAGCTATTAAAAATCTCAAAGAGGATAGTTAAGCCCGGAAGCTGTGCCAAAGGTAGTATATGTACCTGCTGAAGATGTTAGCACCATACACAAGAAATAAGTAATATAATAATCACAAACACAATCACAAGCTCCATATTGTGCTCCTGAGCTGGGTACCTTCTGCCCCCAGTCACCACGAAACTCGAAAGTAATGGGTGACCTGCAAAGTGGTCTCTCAGATGATATTCCAGAACGGATAGAACATCCGAGGCATAGAACCCCCTATCCGGCTACCACGAAATTCTAATGGTAGTGGTCGGTGGCGATAGCCTGTTGCCCTTGGATAACTGGGAGGGGTCTCCCTAGACTACGATCCCTAGAAGGAAAGTTCATCCGGAGTGTCTTTATCTAAAACATGCACCACTGTTAATCCCAAACGCTAAAAATACAGATAATTTCAGAAAATACATATTAATTTCAGAAAATTACACGAAATTCATAAAAATGCACAGGAAATTTCTAAATACTCAGAAAATACATATAAATACCTATAAAATTTCTAAATACACAAAATATTAAAAATACACAGATAATTTCTAAATACACTGAAAAGTCTAAATTATACAGAAAATTCCTAAAATGCAGAAAATTCATAAAAATGCCGAGTTAATTTCTAAAAATTACAGGAAATTCTTAAAAATGAAAAATACCTAGAGGGGGGCGAATAGGTGTTAATGCTAATCTAATAATCTTTTTGAACAAGTATGTATGTATGAAGCAACCGGTCACTCAAAACAAGAAATTGAAGCTGAATTCCCCGTGAAGGGCTCTAAAACTTCTCCTCTTTGATTCCTCTAGATTATGAGTTGAGGCGCGTAATTGCTTTCTTGTTGAGATGAGTAAAGACCGAAAAATGCAAGTAAATGAAATGGGTGCAATGAAGTGCAAACAAGAGATATCACAAGATAGAAATGTAAAGCAATAAAAAATAATAAGGAAACCAATCGCAAACACAAGGAATTTGTTTCGAGGTTCGAGCCACCGCTTTACGTCCCCGCCTCCACCACCATGAAGGATTTTCACTAAATTCGCAAAGGGAATTACAAGAGGTCTACACAAGACGGAGTACCGAACTCCCACCAATCCAATTCTCTACACAAGAGGGATCTCAATACAAAGATAGAACAAGTAACAAGGTGATCAAAAAGACCACAAACTACTCTCTTACAACTCCTTAAAGAATGGGAAAGATTTTTGGCTCAAGAAGTGAAGTGAGAAAATCAGTTGTAAAGTAGTAAGAAATAGCTTGAAAACAACTGAAAAACTTCAACCAAGAATGCACTTTAGAAAGTGAGAACTTTAAAAACTTTTCTTTCTTTTGGAAACTTGAAAACAATGGGGATTTTTCTTGATATTAACAAGGGACCAATGCCATCTATTTATAGGGATTTGCCATGAGCAAATCATCATATAAACTAGGTTAATAGGTCAGAAATTAGCCTCCATAAATTCAGAGATAGCTGACACAAACATCCCAATCAAATCAAGAAAACAAAACTCAAGAAACTAGCCGTTAGGGCTGCTGGCGGCTATCGGTCGACCGGCCCGGTCGACCGACAGTCTAACTGGCAACTAGCCGTTGGACTCGGTCGACCGGAGGCTAAACAAAAAACAAGTCTTTGTTCTGTCGGTCGACTGGCCCGGTCGACCGACAAAACCCGAGAGCAAGGGTCAGTCAGTCGGTCGACCGGTCCGGTCGACCGGCAGACGTGCACAAACGTGCACGCCAAAGCCAATAGGCCCGGTCGACCAGTGCGGTCGACCGATCAGGCCTGAAATAGATGCGGTCGACCGCCCGGTCGACCGTAGGGCCTGAAACAGTATTTTTATAGGAAAAATTTTGAACTTAGGAGAATTTTAAAAATAATTTTAAATGGCTATATGATTAAGTAGCATGCTATAAGGGTTGGTATATAAGACATAAACAAGATGTAAAAATATAAAATATTTAGAGACATGTATAATAACCTAGACATGCACCTAATCCAACTATCCAAAACAAAAAACCGTATTTTGAAAAATGAAAGTGTGTGTGTGTTTTCTTGAGCCAACTTATCATAACCTCATTCTTTAACAAATTAATTCTTACAAAGGTTCTAGGTGACTACATGATCTTCAAATTAGGGCTTCTCCATATGGAATGTTGTATAGCTTGAATCCTTGAACCCGAATTGAGTCATCTTGAGTCAAAAGTACCTTCCTTTAGGAAAGAACACATCTTGAATCCTTAGAACCCTGAAACACACTTAAACACTAAAATGTGATTAGTACAAATAACTATATATGATTTGTAATCATCAAAACTCAAAAATTGGGTGATTGTAACCTTGGGCCAACAAAAAATACCCAGAACATGAAATATGCATGCATGATATATGTGTACAAGTGTGTCCGTGCACATATGAGGAATCAATTATTTCATCGTATGTTCATAAAGTCATAAATAAATTAACCCATACCTCTTGAGTGGATGAAAAATTTATCAAAATTGTAAAATTTGAAATAAGGTATAAAGTTAGATACAACATACCTGATTAGAGAATATATTATTTCTTGTTGGACTTCGTGTCATATTCCACATTTATCATTTCAATAAAATTCTGCAAAGAAGTCTCTAAACGATTATAAGTAATCAATGATAAATATTTATCATCATGTATGCATTCTCTCTAAATCTCTGGCAACATACAATTGATAATACTTAAAGTAGTCTCCTTTTTAAGAATTCTCACTAGTACAAGATTTAATATGATACTGATAATTTAGCTATCTCAATCCACAAGTCATGGTCACAAACAATTATGTTAGTACAGAAAAAATTCTTAAACAAATGTGAAAAATAAAAGTGAACTTATATCATTGAAAAATGTTTAGATTTAATTCCATTTTTTAATAATTATATGAAATTTCTCGATTAATCTTTTATTTGGACTAGTTCCTATTTTAAGTTCTCTTTCATGTATATAGTAAAACTATAACAGAACATGAAAATCTTTCGCTAACTCCAAGTTAGAAATCAGTGAGTAAATTTACTCACAATTTAAAATAAGTATTTAATAATAAAAATAATATAAAAAATATTATTGGCTAATTGTGGTACACCAGTTTGACCCAGTGATCCAACTAATTTCAAGCGGCATAAAGAATTTGTTGAAGTCTACCAAGTTGATAGAGATTTTGATGATGGACAAGCACTTATGACTATTCTACATCTGTTACAAATTTTGGTATTTTTTGTGTAATTTTAGAATATTGTGAAAAGCCTTGAACACACACACAAATACCTTTATAAGTCGACTTGACCTCCTAGTGTAGTCGACTACCCCTTCTATAGTCGACTTGCAAAAACCCCTAGTCGACTAGATGTTTCTAAAACAAATGACCCAAGTCTCTGTTTGTTCTCTGTCATGAAACTTAGTCGACTTGACCTTCATGTATAGTCGACTAACAGATACCCTAGTCAACTATAGTATTTTCCAAGTCGACTAATTACCTATACAAAAATTTCCCTACTCTCTGTTTCTGTCTGACATGAAACTTAGTCGACTTCCCAAACATGTATAGTCGACTAACACCTTATACAGTCGACTAACATTGCCTATGTAGTCGACTACATTCAGTTTTCCAGAAACGAAGTATCTGTATCAGCCAACATATAGTCGACTTACCCCTTGTTGTAGTCGACTAATCTTTGGAATTTTTGTTCTTATAGTCGACTAATATCCTGTCCAAGTCGACTAATAGCAGTTGATAACTGCTGTGCAGTTGGTGAATTCTGGTGTGTTAACCAACATTTCAAAATTCAAATTTGGCCTAATAACTACCCTAACTTACTATGGATTTCACCTATAAATAGGGGTATTGTCCTAGGGCCAAGGCACCAATTCAAATCCAAAGTTTTCAGCCTAAAACTCTCTCCAAAAATTCTGTTTTCTGAAAACCTGTTCCACTTTCAGTTTCTTCACCAAAATTTCAAACTCCATTGTGAAGATTTCTGAAATTCCTCCTATAAGAAACCTTGTCCACAAGCACATTCAAATTCAAGGCTTATAGGATCATTGTAATCATTCAAAGAAGATCATTGTACAAGGGCGTCTTCTTGATGTAGAAGAAAGTTGTACAACGTGTTTGTTCTCTTGGTGTAAAGAGGAGTTGTGCACATTTGGCAAAGGGCGTTTGTCAAGTGGTGTACAAGGTATTGGTTGTGGGTGTACACAAATCAGAAAAGGAAAATCTCAAGCGGTTTGCTTGGAGACTGGATGTAGGTCACAAGGACCGAACCAGGATAACTCTCTTGTCTTTGCGTTTGAATTTTCTGAGTTTTATCTTGTGAATATTTTATTTCCTGCAAGTAGTTTGATTTAAATTTTTATAAACACTATTCACCCCCCCTCTAGTGTTGTGTTGCTTTGATTATAGATCCTACATTTGGTATCAGAGCAGGTTCAAGGCAACAACCATACGAGGATGTCAACGGAGTTCCCTTCGTCACAATTCAAAGAAGGACATTCTACACAACGTCCACCGCTATTTGACGGATCCAACTACAATTATTGGAAGTGTAGAATGAAGATCTACTTGCAATCGCTCAACTATGAACTTTGGAACATCGTAGAAGCATCATACACCAAGCCAACAACCAACTACAACGCTTGGAGTGAAGATCAAAAGAAGAATGTGAACCTTGACGCCAAAGCGATGAATGCTCTATTTTGTGCCTTAAACAAAGAAGAGTTCAACCGTGTGTCAACAGCCACTTCTGCACATCAAATATGGCATACTCTTCAGGTAACACACGAAGGCACAAATAAAGTTAAGGAATCTAAAATATCTGTTCTTGTCCACAGATTTGAATTATTCAAAATGAGGGAGAATGAAACCATATCTGAAATGGTTACAAGATTCACCGACATTACCAATTCATTAGCATCCCTTGGAAAGGACTACACCCAAGTTGAAAGAGTTCGTAAGATCCTTCGTGCACTCACACCAGAATGGGAGAAGAAGACAACCGCAATTGAAGAGGCGAATGATCTCTCAACTATGACATTAGAAAACCTAATCGGTAATCTAATTGCATATGAAGTGCAGTTAGAAGATAGGAAGAAGGACGAACAACAACATTCCAAGAAGAAAGTACTTGCCTTCCATACAACCTCAGATATGGACAATTCGGATGACGATGAAGAAGAAATGGCGATGCTTTCAAGAAAGTTCAAAAGGTTCTTAAAACAAGGTAAGTTTAAAAAAAATAAAGATACTAACGATAATCCTACTTGTTTTAAGTGTAACAAACCAGGCCACATAAAGAAGGATTGCCCATTGATGAAATCAAAAGGACACTTCAAGAATTTCAATAAGTTCAACAAGAAGAAGAAAGCCTTCCAAGTAACATGGGATGATAGCGACTCATCTTCCTCTGACGAAGAAGAAGCAACTGAAACCGCCAATATCTGCTTCATGGCCCAAGAAGATGAGGTACAAGATTATGATGAATTATAAGAAGCCTTTAATGAACTTTTTAATAATTTCAAAAATGAAAAGATTAAAAATAAAGTTTTAATAAAGGAAAATGAAAGACTCATTAATGAAAATGCAAGTTTTGTTTCTCAAACATCTTCTTTAAGTTCTCAAAAAGAAGATTTTGAAAAAGTTATTGCATCTTTAAAAAGGGATAATGAAATTTTCTTAAAAGAGAATTCTTTACTTAAAAAGGAAACTATTTCTTTAAATTCTAGAATTACTATTTTAGATAAAGACATGACTGTTTTCAAAATTAAGTATGAACATCTTTTGAAAAATGTAACTAAATTTAATAAAGGAACAGAGAATTTAAATGTTTTATTATCTTCTCAAAAGATGACTAACAATCATTTTGGTCTTGGTTTTTCAAAAGATAAGATTTACAAACCTACTCATGTTGGTATTGGATTTTCAAAAACCAATTTTGTAAAATCTACACATCTTCATAATAATAATTCATATAATTCTTTTGTGAAAAGAAATACTATTTCAAAAAGAATTAGATGCAAATATATATGGGTTCCTAAGAATCTAAATAATGTTGATAAAAATGTTTATATTGCATCTTATATACATGATGTGTGTAATTCTGAGAATTATGTTTATACTAACAAGTGGAAACCAAATTCCAATTGGATTTGGGTTCCTAAAGGCTAATCTTTTTCGGACCCTATCATGATGGGTACCATACAAATTGTTTTATCTTATAGGTACGTTTTAAAGAAAAGTGGATACTTGATAGTGGGTGTTCCAAACACATGACCGGACACATTCAACTACTGTCTTCCGTTCAAATCAAAAAGGGAGGTACAGTGATATTTGGAGACAATAACAAAGGAAAGGTTATTGGTACCGGCATAGTTGGTAACATTTCAAAACCCCTTATTGAAAATGTTCTTTTGGTAAGAGGTTTAAAACACAATCTATTAAGTATTAGTTAATTATGTGATAAGGGTTATAAAATTGTTTTTGAAAAAGATGCATGTCTTATTTATGATACTAACATGAAAGATATTTTATTTAAAGGTTTTCGTAATAATAACATTTATGAGTTATCAATAACATGCATATCATCTAATGATGACTTATGTTTACTTGCTTCTAATAATGATTATTTTTTATGGCATAAAAGATTTGGTCATTTGAATATGAAAACTATTTCTAAGATTTCTAAATTTGATTTAGTTAAAGGTCTTCCAAAAATAGTTTTTAAAAAGGATTATTTTTGTGATTCTTGTCAATTAGGAAAATAAGTTAAATCATCTTTTAAATCTAAAGATTTAGTTTCTACCAATAGACCTTTGGAATTGTTGCATTTGGATTTATTTGGTCCTACTCGTGTTGCTTCTTTAAACAAGAGTAGATATGTTTTTGTTATTGTTGATGATTATTCACGTTTTTCATGGGTAATTTTTCTAAAAAATAAAAATGATACTTTTGATGAATTTGCAAGTTTTTGTAAAAGAATTCAAAATCAAAAGTCTCTAAACATAGTCACTATTCGAAGTGATCATGGAGGAGAATTTGAAAATGAATCTTTTGCAAATTTCTGTGATAAGTATGGTATTACACATAACTTTACATTTCCTAGAGCATCTCCTCAAAATGGTGTTGTAGAGAGAAAGAATAGGACTTTGCAAGAATGTGCTAGAACTATGCTTATGGACAGTAATTTACCAAAATATTTTTGGGCTGAGGCTATTGCTACTGCATGTTATGTTTTAAATCGTGTGCTTATTCGACCTATTTTAAACAAAACATCTTATGAATTGTTTTATGACAGGATTCCAAAAGTTTTATACTTTAAGATTTTTGGATGTAAATGCTTTATCTTAAATACAAAAGATGCTTTAGATAAATTTGATGCTAGATCAAATGAAGGTATTTTTGTTGGTTACTCTACTCAAAGTAAAACATATAGAATATTTAATAAGAAAACATTTACTATTGAAGAATCATTACATGTTAAATTTGATGAATCCTTGACTAAGCCTATTTCTAATACTTCTCCACATGATGATGATCATATCATAGATACTCCTATTGATAATATTGTTATATCTTCTGTTGATACTAACATTTCTAAGGATGATGAGACTCCTACCGAGTTACCGAAAGCATATGTTGAAGTAAGGAATCATCCACGTGATTTAGTTATTGGAGATATAAATCAAGGCGTTCAGACAAGATCCAAGTTAAACTACATGACACAAATTGCCTTCATATCACTCATTGAACCGAAGAATATCAAAGAAGCATGTGCAGATGATTTTTGGACAATTGCAATGCAAGAAGAGTTGAACCAATTTGTCAGAAATGATGTTTGGGATCTTGTACAACGTCCTACTGATCATCCAGTCATAGGTACCAGATGGGTCTTTAAGAACAAACTTGATGAATCAGGTGAAGTCATTAAGAACAAAGCAAGGTTAGTAGCACAAGGATACAATCAAGAAGAAGGTATTGATTTTGATGAAACTTATGCACCAGTAGCTAGGCTTGAATCTATTCGTATTTTACTTGCTTTTTCTTCCTTTATGAATTTCAAACTTTATCAAATGGATGTTAAAAGTGCCTTTTTAAATGGATTTATTAAGGAAACTGTTTATGTTGAACAACCTCCAGTTTTGAACATGAAAAATTTTCACACCATGTTTTTAAACTTAAGAAAGCTTTATATGGTTTAAAACAAGCACCCCATGCTTGGTATGATAGATTAAAAAGTTTTCTTTTAAATTCTGATTTTAAGATGGGAAAAGCAGATACAACTTTCTTTATTAAACATGTTGATAAAGATATCTTAATCATTCAGATTTATGTTGATGACATTTTATTTGGATCTACTAACGATAATCTTTGTCAAGAATTTTCTAAAACCATGCAGAGTGAATTCGAGATGAGCCACATGGGCGAACTTACTTACTTTCTCGGTCTGCAAATAAAGCAAATGAAGGATGGAATCTTCATTTCCCAGTGCAAGTATGTAAAGGAACTGCTAAAAAGATTTGGCATGAAAAATTCTGGTCATAAGAATACTCCCATGAGTACGACGACATTTTTAGACAAAGATGAAAATGGTAAGAATGTTGATCAGAAACTCTATAGAGGTATGATTGATTTTTTACTATATATTACTTCAAGTAGACCTGATATTATGTTCAGTATATACTTATGTGCTAGATATCAGTCAAATCCTAAGGAATCACATCTTAAAGCAGTGAAAAGGATTTTTCGATATCTAAATAACACAATCAATTATGGTTTATTTTATCCAAAATCAAGCACGTTTGATTTACTATCATATAGTGATGCTGATTTTGCTGGATGTAAATCTGATCGGAAGAGTACTAGTGGTACTTGTCACTTTTTGGGACATTCACTAGTATCATGTTCAGTAAAAAGCAAAATTCTGTATCATTATCAACAACCGAGGCAGAATATATCGCTGCTAGTGTTGCATGTGCTCAAATTATATGGATGAAACAAACATTACTTGATTTTGGCATGTCTATCACAAACTCACCTATTATGTGTGATAATACCAGTGCTATTAATTTATCTAAAAATCCAGTTCATCATTCACGTACTAAGCATATTGATATTAGACATCATTTTCTACGTGATCATGCTTTAAAAGGTGATATTTCTTTAAATTTTATATCAACTGATAATCAAATTGCAGATATTTTCACAAAGCCTCTTAAAGAAGATACTTTTATGAAATTTCGAAGAGATTTGGGTATTTGCAATTTTTCTGATTGTTAAATATTTTTTCAGCATTTTTCAAAGGCATTTTTTACATAATTAGTCGATTTACTAATACTTATTAGTCGACTTATACAGAACCTAGTCGACTTAACAGTGACCCAGTCGACTAATTTGCATCAACAGAGACATGGATTTTTGATTTTTTAAAAGTTAGTCGACTATATTGATTTACTAGTCGACTAGTACTTATATTAGTCGACTAGTACCAAACCTCAAGTCGACTAATTCTGTGACAGTCTGTGTTCTGTTTTCGATTTTTATTTTTCGAAACCCGACCCGTATACTTAAGTTGTGGATCCGATATCACTCTAATTTAATCCTCACCATTGATCTCCTTCTAGGTTTGATCCCAACCATTAATTCTAACCGTTCACTTATCAAAACCCTAGACTTCTCCAATTTCTTTCTTCCCAGCCGATTGCTTCCTGTCGACTACAGGACCGCAAGGAGTGCCAGCAGCCGCAGACTACAGCAGTGAACCCTTCACTGATCTTTTCTCTTCCACTTCAAATTCTTGGTAACCCTCTTTCAATCTCTGCAATTCCCTTTCATATCTTATGTTATCTTCCTTCAATTTCATCTCTAAACATGTCTAGGTCAAAGAAAACCAAGTTCACACCATCATCTTCCTCCTCACAAGTTGATTTTAGGGCTTTTCTAAAAAATCCTGCCCTAGAAGAGGATTTCATTAGACTTTCTTCCTTAGAAATTCTACCCGGTAGATTTGTTAAATATGAGGACTTCTATGATTATGACATTGTCCCATATTTACAAAATTGTGGTCTTATTCACATGTTTTCTACGGATTCTAGGCAAGGCTATTATCCGTTCTTAATTCACTTGTTTTATACTAATTTAACCTTTGAAGATAATGAGGATGATGTCCATATTTATTCATTGGTTAAAGGTATTAACATCAAATTATCTCCTAAATCCATAGGCCGTATCCTTTCAATTCCTTATAACGGTCTCTTGATAAATGATATTAATATGGATGATGAGGAGGTCTTATCTAGTATCTTTCTTCCTGGACAAGGATTACCTATGACGAACAACAAATTGAAACTAATTCCCCGTCTTATAGGTCGTATCCTTGCATATAATATTGCCCTAAAACCGGGAGCTATAACTACTATACCCGAGAGTTAGCCACTTGTGTCTATGCAATTATGGCTGGCCTCGATGTCAATTGGGCAAAAATTATCTTTGATACTATGGTTAAGTCTCATACTTTCTTCCTTCCTTATGGAGCTTTTTTGACACACGTATTTCGGAAATTTCACATTGATCTTGATTCCGAAACTAGTGTCGTCAAGGTACTCGAACCGTTTGATCGTGCCGTTCTTCACCGCATGAAACTTACTGATATTTCTCATCCTCCTCCACAACCACCTTCTCCTCCTCCACAAAGTTCCACTCAACCTCCTTCTTCCTCTACCCACCCTCCTTTCACTGAACCACCTTCATCCCAACCACCTCCTTCGTATGCTGATGCCTTCTACAATTCTCTGTCTATTGAGCTTGAATCTCTTCATGCCAAACAACAAGTTATTCAAGACTCTCAAACTCACTTGCTTGAAAATCAATCTTTATTGATGACTCGGTTTGAGCATATGCAACTTCAGATGGGCTCATTTGCATCCACTCAAACAGAGATTCTGAACCTCCTCAAGACACATTTTCCGCCACCTCCTCCTCCCGGATTCGACCTTTGAAGATTATGGCGTTGGCGTTTCTTCGTGTTTTTGCTTTTACAGTTTTTTGCTTTTTTATGTATTTTTATGTTTTTAAGACTATTTTCATGTGTATTTCAGTATGAAAACAATGTATGTTCATGTTTGTTTTCTGCTTTTTGTTAATGACAAAGGGGGAGAACATCTGTGTTATGTTTGTGTTATATGTTATGTTTGTGTTATGTTTGTGTTTGTGTTATGTTTGTGTTATAAATCTGTTATGTGTTCGGTTTCATGTGTATCTGACTATGTGTTCTGTTTCATGTGTATCTGAAAATCTGCTATATGTTCTGTATCAACACTAAAACTCTGATATTGACATATGTGTTATGACAAGCAAAATTGACATATGTGTGTTATGCAAATATATGATGGATATTGACATATGGCAATGCAGGGGTAACTTAAGACTTTCTGTAGGGGCAAACAAGAATACTTGATTATATATATATATATATATCATTTGTTATAACCTATCTACTGCAGGGGGAGTTATCATAAACACAAGTTGTCATCATCAAAAAGGGGGAGAATGTTGAAGTCTACCAAGTTGATAGAGATTTTGATGATGGACAAGCACTTATGACTATTCTACCTCTGTTGCAAATTTTGGTATTTTTTGTGTAATTTTAGAATATTGTGAAAAGCCTTGAACACACACACAAATACCTTTATAAGTGACTTGACCTCCTAGTGTAGTCGAGTACCCCTTCTATAGTAGACTTGCAAAAACCCTAGTCGACTAGATGTTTCTAAAACAAATGACCCAAGTCTCTGTTTGTTCTCTGTCATGAAACTTAGTCGACTTGACCTTCATGTATAGTCGACTAACAGATACCCTAGTCGACTATAGTATTTTTCAAGTCGACTAATTACCTATACAAAAATTTCCCTACTCTCTGTTTCTGTCTAACATGAAACTTAGTCGACTTCCCAAACATGTATAGTCGACTAACACCTTATACAGTCGACTAACATTGCCTATGTAGTCGACTACATTCAGTTTTTCAGAAACGAAGTATCTGTATCAGCCAACATATAGTCGACTTACCCTTGTTGTAGTCGACTAATCTTTAGAATTTTTGTTCTTATAGTCGACTAATATCCTGTCCAAGTCGACTAATAGCAGTTGATAACTGCTGTGCAGTTGGTGAATTCTGGTGTGTTAACCAACATTTCAAAATTCAAATTTGGCCTGATAACTACCCTAACTTACTATGGATTTCACCTATAAATAGGGGTATTGTCCTAAGGCCAAGGCACCAATTCAAATCCAAAGTTTTCAGCCTAAAACTCTCTCCAAAAATTCTGTTTTCTGAAAACCTGTTCCACTTTCAGTTTCTTCACCAAAATTTCAAACTCCATTGTGAAGATTTCTGAAATTCCTCCTATAAGAAACCTTGTCCACAAGCACATTCAAATTCAAGGCTTATAGGATCATTGTAAACATTCAAAGAAGATCATTGTACATGGGTGTCTTCTTGGTGTAGAAGAAAGTTGTACAAGGTGTTTGTTCTCTTGGTGTAAAGAGGAGTTGTGCACATTTGGCAAAGGGCGTTTGTCAAGTGGTGTACAAGGTATTGGTTGTGGGTGTACACAAATCAGGAAAGGAAAATCTCAAGCGGTTTGCTTGGGGACTGGATGTAGGTCATAAGGACCGAACCAGGATAACTCTCTTGTCTTTGCGTTTGAATTTTCTGAGTTTTATCTTGTGAATATTTTATTTCCTGCAAGTTTAATTTAAATTTTTATAAACACTATTCACCCCCCTCTAGTGTTGTGTTGCTTTGATTATAGATCCTACAGAATTGAATGCATATTGGAATAATACATGAATAAGCATAATTATTATTCCATTTTCATATTGTTTTTGTCAAAGGAACAAAAGGAGAAATTAATTCACCATTATTTTTTCGTTTTCTTTCATAAAATGACAGGTCCTTCTGTTTAATTTTGTATTAAAAATAAATAAATTGAAGAAGTAAACTTGTCAAAAAGACTAACCACTAGGATATATATGAGATCCACTTATGCAAGGGACAAATTAAAATATGAATCTGAACTAAATAATTTTAGCCTACTGAGACTTCAATAAATAAATGCAAACACAATTTATGGCTGGCATATAAAAGGTTCATGCAATATCGAGAGCTAAATAAAATGTGAATGATATTGAATTAATCTAGCTAACAAAATATATAACTTTTTAATGATTGAAAATTTTGGATACATACTCGAACGTACACAATCAAATTTAATAAGAAAGATCTAAATTTGAAGCAATAATTAATATGTAAAACCAAAAGTTATCTATTGTCTTCTAGATTATTTGATATTTTAGATATCTATTTCCTAAAATTAAACATACAATTAAACTAGCATTCAAAAACTCCTAAGCATGAATTATTAATTATAAAATATTTTTAGAAATAATAAATCAAGAAATAAAAAACTGGCCTGGGGTAAGCAGTCGTGAAACACTGTCTTATAAGATAATAGGCTCATCTCCTTATCCAGACATTGAATCGGCCTCATCCCTTAGCGGTAAAAACCTCCCCTGGTAAATCACCAGCACCTGCCCTTAGACGTGAGAACATGCCTATGCTCAGATGAAAAATTTATTGCCTGAAAAATGAATGTAAGAAGAAAAACCCGCAAGAAAACTTGAAGCAATAATTCGTCGATAAAAACTCTTTAAAAGAACTCATTGTAGTGGAGTAGAAATATGTACGTGAGAGAGGGAAGAGAGATAAAGAACTCTTCGTCTTATTGAGAATAAAGGGTTGAAGCTTCTTTTATAGGCTCCAAGACCCCTACCATTAACATCAAATAAATGAAAATATTAAATAGCCAAATTAAAACAATGAAACGTAAGAAATTAATTTAGGTTTTAAATCAAATATTAATTGGAAAATTTAAACCATGTTTTAATTGAAAAATTAAACCCCTATTAATTAGAAAATTAAATCTAATTTTTTAATTTGAAATCTCATCTTAATTAACCAATTAAGATGGACATTAAAATCACTTTAATTGGGTGATTAGGCCAATGAAAGAAGAAAATGTTTTTATGTTTTGTTAAAATACCTGTAGATGATCTATCACCGATCAAACAACAGAGAAACGCCGAGTTGAAAACTCGGCAGCGGAAGCGAAAGCGTAGAAGATGTATCACTAATAAGAAATTGAAAACTAAATCACCCCACAACTAAGGAATACAAGATTTAACATGGTTCGGCAATGTGCCTACATCCATGGGGAGGAGGGGAGAAAATTTTATTGAAAATAGAGAAGAAAATACAAGAATTACAAGAAAATCTCTCTCACACACAACTCTCAATGGTGAAAATCTGAAATACTCTTGAATTCTTGACACACCTTCAAAAGGCCACCCCAAAGGATTTATATAGGCACCTAGGATGATCCTAGTTCTTCACAAACTCTAATAACCAAATCAGTACCTTCTCAAAGAAATATGATGGTCTTCATCATCATATCCGCTGGATTCTTCTTCGTGCTGATCTTTACCAAATCGATCAACTTATCATTCAAACCCACTGACGTATCTTGTGATACCTCACATCAATGTGCTTCGCCCGCTTGTGATACCTGTTATCCTTAGCGAGATGAATCGCACTTTGGTTGTCGCAATGAACCCGAACTGAATCATGTATGATACTAAATGTCTTGGCCAATCCTCTCAACCACAACACTTCCTTTGATGCCTCAACTGCAGCCATGTACTCCGCCTCTATCGTTGAAAGAGCAACTGTATCTTGCAACTCTACCTTCCAACTAATGACGCATTCAGCTACTGTGAACATATAGCCCGTCGCAGATCTTCGCTGATCAAGATCTCCCGCATAATCTGCATCAATATAGCCTTGTAGTACCCTAGGCTTCACTGTTTTTAATCTCTGAAACACCAAGCCTAGACTTGCAGTCTCTCACAGATATCGTAGCACCCACTTCACTGCTTTCCAATGTTGCTTTCCTGAATTTGACATGAAACAACTTACAGTATTAACTGCATAGGCTAAGTCAGGCCTAGTGCAGACCATAGCATACATGAGTGATCCCACCGCACTAGCATATGGTGCTGAGACATCTCCTCCTCCTCTTTTGGTGATTGTAGGCACTGCTAGGAGGATAATTTGAAGTGACCTGCCAAAATATTGGTGACTGGTCTTACTTCTGTTATGTTGAATCTCTCCAGCACCTTGAAAATATAGTTCTCCTGTGATAGCCAAAGTCTGCCTGAGACTCTGTCTCGAGTGATCTCCATATCTAAGATCTTCTTAGCTTCTCTCAAATTCTTCATGTCAAATTCCTTCTTGAGCTGAGCTTTAAGCTTCTGAACAAGTGTCTTGTTTTTTTATAGCAATCAGCATATCATCCATATATAACAACAAATATGTCAGATCATTACTCTGCTTAAAATAGATGCAACTATCATATTCACATCGATTGTATCTGGCCTTGATCATGAAAGAGTCAAACCGTTTGTACCACTGCCTGGGAGACTGCTTAAGTCCATAGGAGGGACTTCTTTAGAAGACATACCTTGTTTTCTTTACCTTCCTGAATATAATCTTTAAGTTATTTCATATATATCTTTTCCTCCAGCTCACCGTGCAGAAATGATACTTTTACATCCATCTGCTTCAACTCTAGATTAAACTGAACAACTATCGCCAATAACATCCGAATAGATGTATGTTTGACTACAGGAGAGAAGATCTCATTGTAGTCAATGCTCTCCTTCTGAGCATATCCTTTCGGAGCTAACCTTGCCTTATACTGCTCATTATCCTTCTTCCGAAAGACCCATCTGCAACCTATTGTCTTGGAGTCCTTTGGAAGATCGACTAATGTTCATGTTTGATTTCTGTTCAAAGACTCCATCTCTTTCTCCATGACTGTAATCCACTAGCCGTGGTCATCTGCCTCGATCGCTTCCCTGTAACTGTCAGGATCTCCTGTTTTTGTTACTAATGCGAAAGAGACATGATTATCATCCCTATCATACCTTGTTAGTGGCACCGTAACTCTGACTAACCGCCTCAATGGTATAGGTTTCTCTTGAGTAGCGTCTTGTTCGTCTTTATCTGAATCTGACGAGTCCTCTTTCGACCCTTTAGGCCTTTTAGGGCTATCTAAAAACTCAACTCCTTTTTTCTGAGTGTCTCCTGAATTGTCTGAAACTCCACCTTGCGCTTTATCCTTCGTCTCTAACTTTTTTCACAACATTGATTCTTCGTCAAAGATCACATCTCTACTGGTAAAGGTGCTCCTTTTCTCGAAATCTCAAAGTCTGAAATCCTTGATTTTTTTGGTGAACCTGATGAAGACGAACTTCTTAAACTTGACTCCAGTTTGTTCCTTTTCTGACTATCAACCAAACTATATGCCGGCCAACCGAAACTCTATAAGGTTGAATAGTCCCTAGACTCTCCTCGCCATATCTCCTCTGGAATCTGAAAATCAATAGCTGTTGATGGTGACATGCTTACCAGATAACTCGCATGATTCACCACCTCTGCTCAAAATCCTTTGACATGTCAACCTATAATCTGATACTACAGGCACGCTTTGTAAGTATCCGATTCATGCGCTCTGCTACTCTGTTTTGTCCTGATCGCCTTGAAATACATAGCAGGTATTAGATGCCCTTTCTTTCTAAGTAGTCTTTTAATTCTTTGAAGGTATACTCACTGAAAATACACCTAGAGGCGGAATGAATAGGTGTATAGCTAATCAAATGCAAATTCTAATTAGTTTAAGATGAAATGATGCAACCGATCACTCAAAACAAGACCTGAAGCCGAATTTCCCATGAAGTGCTCTAAACTTCTCCTCGTGATTCCTCTAGATTAGAGTTAAGATGCTCAATTGTTATCTTGTTGAGATATGTATTGATCAACAAAAATAAATGAATGATAAACAAGTAAATAGATACAATAAGGCAATCGCAAATAAAAAGATTTGTTTCGAGATTCGAGCCACCGCTCTACGTCCACGCCTTCATTACTATGAAAATTTTCACTATCTACTATTTGATCTTCCACAAAGGGACCTTACAACAAAGAATTACAACCACTTGGAGTACACAAGTCGCCAACTCAATCCTCTACACTAGAGGCAACACAAAGCCAATTGAGATAACAAGCTCTTGGTGATCAAGAGATCACAAACACTCTCTTTACAGTTCTCTTACAAATCCTTATAGAGTAAAAAGTACATTTGACAAGGATGTATGTGAGAGTAGAAATAAGAAAAGAGAGATTTTAAGAGCAGAAAAACTCAACTAAAACTTTTAAATTTAAAGCACAAAAAAAAACTTTAAAACTTTTTCTCTTTGAAAGCAAAAACTAGATTTTCAATAGAATTTGTTGATGTGAACATTCATCACAATGACCCTTTATATAGGCTTTAGAAAAACACTTTTAATTGTTTACCGGGTCTAAAAGAGAAGATTTTGACCCTAGGAATTCAAATCTCCACGTTTTAAAAACATAGCAAATTTCAAATTCTGGTTACTGCCATTCTGGCTGTCTGTTGGTCGACCGCCCAGTCGATCGGCCATTTTAAAAAATTTGACCATTGGCTATCGGTGGACCGGTCGGTCGACCGTGTTTAACCGAGGCCAAAATGGTTACAGTCGGTTGACCCATCGGTCGACTGCAAAAGGGGATCGGTCGACCGATCGATCGACCAGGAATGTGCACCAACATGCACACCCCTTCTGCCAGTGGTTCGGTTGATCGTGTTGTCAACGGTGCTGGCCTGTAATAGGTACGGTCGACCGCCCAGTCGATCGACCTAGGCCAAAACAGTGTGAAGGTCTGTTTTGAAAGTAAAGAAAATTTTTAAATAATTTTTATATGAATTTTAGAAGAGGGAAAATATGTATAGTAATGAGATACAAGTTCTAAACTAAGATAAAAATATTTATGAAAAATATGGAACATGTATCAAGACTAAACATGTCAACAACACAAAATAAACTATACTTTCAAAAACGTGCGTTTTTATGTGTGCGTATCTTTAAGCCTCAAATATATATTCTACTCTTTAACGATCTAGATTCTTACAAGGTTCTAATCAACTAAAAGAATCTTCAAGCGGGCTTCTCTAATAGCGACGTTAAGTGCTTTGATCTTCAATCTCGTTACTTGAGTACCCTTGAGTCATCAACACCTTCCTTTAGAGGAAGAAACCTGTTAGATTTTCTTGAACCCTGAAACACACTCTTGAACTTGATTAGTACCAAATAACTTCATATTCTTTGTTATTATCAAAACACAAAACTGGGGATTGTAACCTATGGGCCAACAATCTCCTCCTTTTGATGATGACAAGGCATATGAGCTATTTAAAAATAAATAAAAAGAAAGAACTTTGAAAAAGCTCCCCCTCAAGTTATGCTAGCTATCAAGTATATCTAGTACATGATATCAACAAGTTATTTGATAAAGGCATTGTATATGAACGTGAACAAACTAATACCAATAAATACTTAATAAATACTTCTCTCCCTTTTTGTCATGCATTAAAAAGGGTAAGCAAAAACAATCAAAAATTAAAACATATATAGATTTTAACATAAGGAAAATTTATGAATCAATAATAGAAATATTTAGTTCACCATAAATGAAAGAGAATCTGTTAAAATTAAGTGACTTAGTAAAAATATCTGCTAGTTGAAAATCAGTTGAAACATAATCAATTTCAATATCTCCTTTCTCATAGTGATCTCTGAGAAAGTGATATCGAATTTCTATGTGCATTGTCTTACTATGTTGATTTGCACTTTTAGTCATATGAATAGTACAAGTATTATCACAAAATATCTTAATATGATCATAATGCAAATCATATTCAAGGAGAGTATGTTTCATCCAAAGGACTTGTGCATAACAACCCCGACCGCAACATACTCCGCCTTGGCGGTTGAGAGGACTACAAAATTTTATTTTTTAGAAGACCATGAAACAAGACAATTTCTTAAAATTGACAAGTTTCACTTGTGCTCTTTCTATCCACTCTACAACCGACATAGTCAACATCTGAAAAACTCGTCATGAAAATTGTCCGGTCTTCAGATTCCACAAGCCCATTCCAATAGTGCCCTTAAGATATCTAGTAATGCGTTGATTGAGATAGGAAAATAATAAAGAAAGAGTTAAAGTTAGAAAGTTATTAGTCTTGACTCAATGTATCCGCGTAGTAAGCGATAGACGGGTCGATCCACAGGGAAGGATGCGATGGAAGGTTTTCAGAACGAATTCTCTAACAATTAGCTTGTAAAAGAAGAAATTATGTTTGTAAGCAAATATTTTAAATAGAAAGAATAAGCATAGCCAACTAATCATCTACCACAACCAAACACTAGTCTATCAAGAATAAATATCATGTTGAACCTATAAAGATTAACCCTAGATTATTGCTTCAAAATCCAAGAAAGAAAAGTAAGCAAGAGATTAAACCCTGTTGGCAGTACACTAGATAAAATTAAGCATTGGTTTATCAAAATCCCAAAGTATAGTTTAAGAAAAGTAGTTTTATCTTGACATTAAACCAACAAAGCATCTAAGTATGAACCAAGAATAATTATTAAATAGTATACCCTAAACCTAGTTTAACTCAATTCATGACTAATCTTTAAGAATTATTTACTTACCCTAGGGTTTTTAACCTGTATAGAGTTCAGTCAATTTATCTTCATAGATTTAGGTTTTAGTTGGTGGAGAGATTAGCAAGCTACTAAGGAATTAGACATAATTATGGTGGAATTTAACGTGGTGTATTTAAAGATTGCATAAAAGAGATGAAACTTAAATAAGACACAAATTAAAATAGCAAAGAGATTGAAAAAGAATAATGACCGTTATTAAATCTGTCACCTGTTGGCCCAAGGTTACAATCACCCGGTTTTTGAGTTTTGATGATTACAAAACATATATAGTTATTTGTACTAATCATTTTCTAGTGTTTAAGTGTGTTTCAGGGTTCTAAGGATTCAAGTTGTGTTCTTCCCTAAAGGAAGGTACTTTTGACTCAAGATGACTCGATTCGGGTTCAAGGATTCAAGCTATGCAACATTCCATGGAGAAGCCCTAATTTGAAGACCTTGTAGTCACCTAGAACCTTTGTAAGAATTAGTTTGTTAAAGAATGAGGTTATGATAAGTTGGCTCAAGAAAACACACACACGCCTTCATTTTTCAAAATACGGTTTTTGTTTTGGGTAATTGATTTAGGTGCATGTCTTGATGCTTATACATGACTCAAACTATTTTATATTTTTACAACTTGTTTATATCATGTATACCAACCATTATAGCATGATACTTAATCATATAGCCTTACAAAATTATTTTGAAAATTTTTCAAAGTTCAAAAATTTTCCTAGAAAAATCCTGTTTCAGGCCTATCGGTCGACCGGATCCATTTCAGGCCTGATCGGTCGACCGGACCGGTCGACCGAGCCTTGTGGTCTTGGCGTACACGTTTGTGCACGTCTGCCGGTCGACCGGACCGGTCGACCGAGCCTTGTGGTCTTGGCGTGCACGTTTGTGCACGTCTGCTGGTCGACCGGATCGGTCGACCGACTGAAAGCCCCTTGCTCTCGGGTTTTTGTCGGTCGACCGGGCCAGTCGACCGACAGAACAAAGAGATCTTTTTGTTTTGCTGCCGGTCGACAGACCGGTCGACCGAGTCCAACGGCTAGTTTGCCAATGGACTGTCTTCGGTCGACCGACAGCCGCCAACAGCCCCAACGGCTAGTTTTCAGAGTTTTGTTTATTGGATTTGATTGAGACATTTTAGTCAGCTATCTCTAAAATTTGGGGGCTATTACCTGACCTATTTAACTAGTCATAATGATGATTAGATCTCCTCTAATCCCTATAAATAGATGGCATTGGTCACTTGTAAAAATTAAGAAAAATTCCCTTTGTTTTCAAGTTTCAAAAGAAAGAAAAGTTTTAAAAGCTCTCAATTTTCTAAGTGCATTCTTGGTTACTATTTTTCAGTGGATTTCAAGCTCTTTTACTTTCTTTTCAACTGAATTTTCTCACTACACTTCTTGAGCCAAAATTCTTCCTCATTATATAAGGAGTTGTAAGAGAGAAGTGTGTGGTCCTTGTTGATCACCTTGTTACTTGTTCTACCTTTGTGTTGAGATCCCTCTTGTGTAGAGGATTGGATTGGTGGGAGTTCGGTACTCCGGTCTTGTGTAGACCTCTTATAATTTCCTCGGTAGATATAGTGGAAATCCTTCACGGTGGTGAAGGCGGGGATGTAGAGCGGTGGCTCGAACCTCGAAACAAATCCCTGTGTTTACGATTGGTTTCCTTATTATTTTTTTATTGCTTTACATTTATATCTTGTGATACCTCTTGCTTGCACTTCATTATTGCATACATTTCATTCATTTACATTTTTCGGTCTTTACTCATCTTAACAAGAAAGCAATTACGCGCCTTAACTCATAATCTAGAGGAATCAAAGAGGAGAAGTTCTAGAGCCCTTCACGGGGAATTCGGCTTCAATCTCTTGTTTTGAGTGACCGATTGCATCATACTTTCATACTTGTTTAAAAAGATCATTAGATTAGCATTAACACCTATTCACCCCCCCTCTAGGTGTTTTTAAATTGGTATCAGAGCTTTGGTCTCTAGGCTCTTAGCTTAACAACCTTAGAGAGATCCTATATTGCTAATCATTCTATTCATTTTTCATACACTTAGTAAAAATGGCCGAAGGAATTAAGACCCCACCCAAGTTTGATGGCCTTAACTTTCCCATATGAAAGGTTAAGATGACCGTGTTTTTGCAATCCTTAGGAAGCCGGGTTGCAAAGGCGGTGACCAAACCATTTAGTGCACCCCTTGGTGATGAGGACACTTGGTCCGATATTGCCACGAAGGAGTTTGATGCTAATGCTAGGGCACACTATGCCTTACTTCAAGCTCTTAATGACGATGATATCTCTAGAGTCATTCATTGCAAATCTGCACATGAGATTTGGACTCACTTACTTGTCACTCATGAGGGGACTTCACAAGTAAAGAGGGCAAAAATCGACCTTCTTCGTTCCCAATATGAAATTTTTTCTATGCAAGAGAATGAAACCATAGATGATATGGTTACTAAATTTACAAAGATTATTAATGGACTTTCTTCTTTAGGTGACGGCATTGACAACGACCAAAAAGTGAGGAAGATCATCCGTGCACTCCCTCCATCTTGGGAAGTCAAAGCCACTACTTTGAAGGAAGTCAATGACAAGGAAGAAATGGAGCTTATAGGTCTCATTGGGAATCTCAAGACCCATAAGATGGAAAGAAAAGCAAGAGAAGAGATGGCTCCTCCCAAGAAGAAAGCTATTGCCTTCAAGAGTTCTTCCACCTACTCCGACGACGATGATGAAGAAGAGGATGATGAGGATCTTTCTCTTCTTGTAAAGAACGTTCGGAGAATGTACAACAAGGCAAAGTTCCAAAATAGAAGAAGATGGCAAGGTAAAGAAGAGAAGAAAATCATTTGCTTCAATTGCCGGAAGCCGGGTCATATTGTTGCGGAATGCCCGGAAAACAAAAGCAAACCCTCCACCTCCAAGAAGCCGTACAAAAAGAAAGCTTTAAAGGCTACTTGGGATTCAGAGAGTGAATCCGATAAGGAAGTCGACACCGCCAACATGTACTTCATGGCAAATGAAAGCACAAGCAAGGTAACTCCCGATATATCTATTGATTGTGAGCTTTCTATAGATGAATTAGGAGAAGCTTTTGAAGAACTATCTCATAACTATGATTTTCTCAAAAAGAAATACTTGAAAATGAAAAAGGAAAATGAATCTCTCAATCACAAAGTTTTCACACTTACAAAAGAAAAAAATGAATTATTTTCTACTCTTGTTTCTACACAAAAGGATTTTGATAACTATAAAATTTCTTGCAAAGGTAAATTTTCACAAATGATGAAAATAAAAATTTCATGCTAAAAGAGAAAATTGATTCATTAGGAATTGTTTTGAAGAAATGTGAATTTGATAAAAATAGACTAGAGGCTATGTTTCCTAAGAAACATGTCCTAAAGAAATATTCACATGCTATTCATGCTCATGTTCATAAATCACAACCTTTACATCATGCCAAGCACCCTAAACATGCTCACATCCCACACACACATCATGCATTCATGTATGGTAAAGTCTTTTCATGCACATATTGTGGCCGTAAAGGTCATTTGGTTAAATTTTGCTATGATAATTAATGCATTCACATAACCATGTTTGGGTTCGGAATACTAACTTTCAAGGACCCAAGAAAGTTTGAGAACCAAAGTCAACAAATTTGTTAAATTATGTAGGTACATTCCAAGGCCCAACGACGTAAAGGATTGTGCTATCTTGATAGTGGTTGTTCAAGGCACATGACTTGGGATATCAACAACTTTGCAACCCTATCAAGATAGCATGAAGGTGGCACCGTCACCTTCGGAGATGACGCCAAAGAAAAAATTATTGGTATTGGTAATGTTAAACTTGGTACATCTCCTTAATAGAAAATGTTGTTTTAGTTGATGGCCTCAAGCATAATCTCTTGAGTGTTAGTCAACTTTGTGACAAAGGTTTTGATATTGTTTTTGATAACCTAGCATGTAGAGTTATTGATAGACAATCCAATACATGTATATTTTTCAGATTTCGTGAAAACAATGTATACATGATTGACATGTCTAATATGCTATGCAATGCTACTTGTTTGAAAGCCCTCGATGATGACTCTTGGTTGTGGCATAGGAGATTAGGCCACATTTCTTTTGACCATCTATCTAGATTAAACAACAAGGAAATGGTGAAAGGTATTCCTTACTTGAACTTTGAAAAGGACCGCATTTGCGATGCGTGCCAACTTGGGAAACAAACCAAGTCCTCTTTCAAGTCAATCAAGGATATCATGACATCACGACCCTTGGAGTTGATCCATATGGATTTGTTTGGTCCTACTCAAACCAAAAGTCTTAAGTGGGAATCGTTTTGCTTTTGTTTTAGTTGATGATTTCTCGCGTTTTACTTGGGTTTTCTTTTTAGAACACAAAAATCAAGCCTTTTCATATTTTCAAGCCTTTAAGAAAAGAGTTGAAAAGGAAAAAGATTCTTCTATTTTAAGAATAAGAAGTGATAGAGGTGGTGAATTCAATAACCAATCCTTTACCACTTTTTGTGAAGAACATAGAATTAAGCATGAACTATCTTGTCCTAGAACTCCACAACAAAATGGAGTCGTTGAGAGAAAAATCGTACATTACAAGAGATGGCTAGGACAATGATAAATGAATATGGTCTCCCTCATTATCTATGGGCCGAGGCCATTAACACATCTTGCTACATATCAAATAGAGTTTTCTTATGCAAAAACACTTCAAAAACATCTTTCGAGATCTATTTTTCTAGAAAGCCAAATGTTTCATACTTTAAAGTTTTTGGTTGTAAATGTTTTGTTTTGAATACTAAAGATAATTTAGGTAAATTTGATGCAAAGTCTTATGAAACAATTTTTGTTGGTTATTCTAATACTAGTAAAGCTTATAGAGTTTTCAATAAGTCATCCTTGACTATTGAAGAATCTATACATGTAAAGTTTGAGGAATCTAATGTGTTTGTTAAGAATATTATAGAAATAGATTCCCTAAATGAAGACATGGAGAGAACTACTTTGAAGGACTCACCTACTATTGAAGACATGCCAAAGGATGATGAAGGAAATGAAGTTCAAGAAAACGAGGTTCAAGGAAATGAAATTCAAGAAGTTGAAGTGGAGACTACTCAACCACTTTCAAAAGATTGGAGATACAATCCACATCATCCTAAGGATCTTATTATAGGTGAAGTATCAAAAGGGGTAACTACTCATTCTGAACTTCATGATCTTTGTGGGCACTATGCATTTCTCACCTTGAACCAAGGAACATCCTCGAAGCCGAGGGCGACTCATATTGGTTGCTAGCCATGCAAGAGGAGCTCAATCAATTCGAACGCAACTAAGTTTGACATCTTGTTCCTAGGCCCCACGATAGACCAACAATTGGTACTAAGTGGATCTTTAAGAACAAGTTGGATGAGTCGGAAAATGTTGTTAGGAATAAAGCTAGGTTAGTGGCCCAAGGTTATACTCAAGTCGAAGGTATCGATTTTGAGGAAACCTTTGTACCTGTAGCACGGCTTGAAGTCATACGGATGACACTTGCATTTGCTTCTTAAAAAGATTTTAAACTTTTTCAAATGGATGTAAAAAGTGCTTTCTTAAATGGATTTATTGAAGAGGAGGTGTATGTTGAACAACCCCCTGGGTTTGTTGATCCTACACATCCGGATTTTATTTTCAAACTTGACAAAGCTCTTTATGGTTTAAAACAAGCCCCTAGGGCTTGGTATGAGAGACTTTCTTCATTTCTAATTTCTAATGGTTTTAATAAAGGAAAAATAGATACTACTTTGTTTACAAAACATGTTGAAAATGATATACTTATAGTTCAAATATATGTTGATGATATCATATTTGGTTCTACTAATGAAAATCTTTGCAAAGCTTTTGAATCATGCATGAAGGAGGAATTTGAGATGTCTATGATGGGTGAGCTTAACTACTTCCTTGGTCTCCAAATCAAGCAAAGGAAGGATGGGATTTTCATCAATCAAGCCAAGTATACGAAGGAACTTATCAAGAGATTTGGGCTTGAAGGGACTAAGACAAGCAAAACTCTCATGGCAACTACCACAAAGCTTGACAAGGATGAACAAGATACAAGTGTAGACATTAAGCTTTATCGTAGCATAATTGGTAGCTTGTTGTATTTAACGGCTAGTAGGCCGGACATTATGTTTTGTGTATGTCTTTGTGCTCGATATCAATCGTGTCCTAAAGAGTCCCATTTGATTGCGGTAAAACGCATTATTCGATACCTTAAGGGCACAATTGAAATGGGTTTGTGGTATCCGAAGACCGGACAATTTTCATGACGAGTTTTTCAGATGCCGACTATGCGGGTTGTAGAGTGGATAGGAAGAGTACAAGTGGAACATGTCAATTTCTTGGTAATTGCCTTGTTTCATGGTCTTCCAAGAAGCAAAATTCGGTAGCCCTCTCAACCGCTGAGGCGGAGTATGTTGCGGCCGGAGCTTATTGTGCACAAAATCTTTGGATGAAACATGCTCTCCTTGACTATGATTTGCATTTTGACCATATTAAAATATTTTGTAATAATACTAGTACTATTCATATGACTAAAAATGCAAATCAATATAGTAAGACTAAGCATATTGACATTCGGTATCACTTTCTTAGAGATCATTATGAGAAAGGTGATATTGACATTGATTATGTTTCTACCGATTTTCAACTTGCCGATATTTTTACAAACCCCTAGACTATGCTAGATTTTCCTTTATTTGTGGTGAATTAAATGTTTGTGTTATGGAATCATGAAATTTTTTTAACAATGTTTACCCTTTTTTGATGTATGACAAAAAGGGGGAGAAAAAAAGTTAGCTTATTATTATTTTGGAGTTTCGAATTATGCATTTTGAGTTTTGAAAAGTTGTTTTGAGTTATAAAAAGTTAGTTTTGAGTTTTGAAGTTATAAAAAGTTAGTTTTGAGTTTTGAGTTTTAAGTTATAACAAGTTAGTTTTGAGTTTTAGTTTTGAGTTTTGAAGTTTTTAAGTTATAAAAAGTTAGTTTTGAGTTTTGAGTTTTAAGTTATAACAAGTTAGTTTTGAGTTTTGGATTTTGAGTTATAAAAGGTTAGTTTTTGAGTTATGAGTTTGAACAATATGTTTTGAATTCCTATGTCTTTCTTATGCCAAAGTTCTTAGTTTCTACTTTTCATGTATATAGCCATTCATATATATAGCCATGATTTGAGGGGGAGCTTCCAAGCTTTTTTCCCATATTTTTATTAAATAACTCATATGTTTTGTCATCATCAAAAAGGGGGAGATTGTTGGCCCAAGGTTACAATCACCTGGTTTTTGAGTTTTGTTGATTACAAAACATATATAGTTATTTGTACTAATCATTTTCTAGTGTTTAAGTGTGTTTCAGGGTTCTAAGGATTCAAGTTGTGTTCTTCCCTAAAGTAAGTTTTGACTCAAGATGACTCGATTCGGGTTCAAGGATTCAAGCTATACAATATTCCATGGAGAAGCCCTAATTTGAATACCTTGTAGTCACCTGGAAGCTTTGTAAGAATTAGTTTGTTAAAGAATGAGGTTATGATAAGTTAGCTCAAGAAAACACACACACACCTTCATTTTTCAAAATACGGTTTTTGTTTTAGGTAATTGATTTAGGTGCATGTCTTGATGGTTATACATGACTCAAATTATTTTATATTTTTACATCTTGTTATCATGTATACCAACCCTTATAGCATGATACTTAATCATATAGCCTTACAAAATTATTTTGAAAATTTTTCAAAGTTTAAAAATTTTCCTAGAAAAATCCTGTTTCAGGCCTATCGGTCGACCGGGCGGTCGACCGGATCCATTTCAGGCCTGACCAGTCGACCGGACCGGTCGACCGAGCCTTGTGGTCTTGGCGTGCACGTTTGTGCACGTCTGCCGGTCGATCGGACGGTCGACCGACTGAAAGCCCCTTGCTCTCGGGTTTTGTCGGTCGACCGGGCCAGTCGACCGACAGAACAAAGAGATCTTTTTTTTCTTGCCGGTCGACCGACCGGTCGACCGAGTCCAACGGCTAGTTTGCCAATGGACTGTCAGTTGACCGGGCCGGTCGAACGACAGCCGCCAGCAGCCCCAACGGCTAGTTTTCAGAGTTTTGTTTATTGGATTTGATTGAGACGTTTTAGTCAGCTATCTTTGAAATTTTGGGGGCTATTTCATGACCTATTTAACTAGTTATAATGATGATTAGATCTCCTCTAATCCCTATAAATAGATGGCATTGGTCACTTGTAAAAATTAAGAAAAATTCCCTTAGTTTTCAAGTTTCAAAAGAAAGAAAAGTTTTAAAAGCTTTCAATTTTCTAAGTGCATTCTGGGTTACTATTTTTCAGTGGATTTCAAGCTCTTTTACTTTCTTTTCAACTGAATTTTCTCACTACACTTCTTGAGCAAAATTCTTCCTCATTCTATAAGGAGTTGTAAGAGAGAAGTGTGTGGTCCTTGTTGATCACCTTGTTACTTGTTCTACCTTTGTGTTGAGATCCCTCTTGTGTAGAGGATTGGATTGGTGGGAGTTCGGTACTCCGGTCTTGTGTAGACCTCTTGTAATTTTCTCGGTGGATATAGTGGAAATCCTTCACGGTGGTGAAGATGAGAATGTAGAGCGGTGGCTCGAACCTCGAAACAAATCCCTTGTGTTTGTGATTGGTTTCCTTATTGTTTTTTTATTGCTTTACATTTATATCTTGTGATACCTCTTACTTGCACTTCATTATTGCATACATTTCATTCATTTGCATTTTTCGGTCTTTACTCATCTCAACAAGAAAGTAATTACGCGCCTCAGCTCATAATCTAGAGGAATCAAAGAGGAGAAGTTGTAGAGCCCTTCACGAGGAATTCGGCTTCAATTTCTTGTTTTGAGTGACCGATTGCATCATACTTTCATACTTGTTTAAAAATATCATTAGATTAGCATTAACACCTATTCACCCCCCTCTAGGTGTTTTTCATCACCAACTCTGTACAAAGCCTTCTCCTTTCTTCAACTCTTCTTCAAAGTAAAAAAATAAAAACTAGAAAAATACAAGTAAATTTGGAAAGAAAGAGGATCTAAGGAAATCTTAGACTTGAGCTTCTGAGATCTGCCCTTCCTCTATTGCTCTCCAGGGGTATTTATAGGAGAAAATCAGAGGGATAAGAAGCGTATGAATATAAAAAGAGAAAAATATTTCTGAATTTAAATTCTCCTCTTATCTCAGACTTGTTTTGACTTATCCGTAAAAATTCAATTCTGACCTGCAACTTGTTATCATATTGATCACTGAATATCGCTTATCAGACGGATGAATTTGAAAGTGTGATCAACATAAACGTTGTAGTCATTCAAGTCTTCTTTCTGGAGCATCTTGAATCATCAAAGTTGAGTTTTGATAGAGAAAGCTATGATTGAAATACTAAAGTGTGTTTAGTCTGAATCCGAACTAAATTCAGATTTTCTCTCCTTTATCTTCATCTTGTGGTGCAAGCAATCTGGTTCAAATAGAAGTCCATCTCTATCTTTAATTAGGATGATGATTCATCTTATTCTATCTTTCTCCTCCTCTATATTTGAATAACAATTAGGAGTCCTACTTTATCCTTCCTCCTCCTCCCCTAGATTTTAAATTAATAATTTAAAATCAAAGTTTAGATTAGGTTAGATAAGATAGAAGCTTCTAAATTATCAAAATAAATCATGCATGTGGGCTTGTGGGTTTTTTTTTCAGTTTTTGGGCTTCAATTAGGCTTTTCATTTATTTATTCTTTAATTACTCAAGGCCTGCACAATACTAAACAATAAAACGTTACGTAGCAGTGCTTTATAAAAGAATAAGTAGGAAAATATGATGATAAATATACACTTTTGACTGCCTATCACACCCCCACACTTATCTTTTTGCTCGTCCTCAAGTAAAAATAAAAAGAAAAGAAAAAGAAAAGAAAAACTAACTTATCATAAGTCACTTTCATAGGAATCATAGTTGTACTTGGCACGTGCAATAAGCCGATAAACTTCTAGGTTACCTCTAGAGGACGAGTGTTGTCTCGTGAGGGTTTTCAGTGGATTATACCCACAAAATCCATAAAAGAAAAAGAAAATGTTAGTGATTAATTAATTTTTTATTTTGAAAAAGGAGAGAAATATTTGAAATATATTTGAAGAAACTAAGCAACCTATAAGTTTTAGGATTATCATTTTTATTCATTCTTGAACATAGTCTCTATACAATAATTCGTTATCAATTTTATGTAAGGATTAAAATTGAATTTTATATAGTCTCTTTTATTACTCTAAGTCATATGCATCCTTGTGAACGTGAATCTTTACTAGGGATTCTTTAACTTGGACTCCTATGCCTCATTATTATTATTATTTTTTATATATATAAATATATATTTTTTAATATGTATAACTCATCTAATTTTCTTTTGTATAAGTATCAAGGCTTCTTGAGGCCCTCAAACCTAAGTAATTGATTATTAGATGTGTTAGTACATATATAGATAATATTTCTTAGTTTTCTTAGACTTTCTAATTCACCCATGTAGCGAGCCTAAGGTCGGTGACTCCCAAACTGGTCAGTTTTAGGGCACCGGGTGAGAAAACACCCCACGGACTTAAGGACTCGAGTGAACTAGGCCACAAAATTAAGGATTTTATTTATAAAATCACCTTTAGGCATGAATGCTTATACTTCTTGAGGCACATGTATCCAGCATAATTAGTGAAAAAAATTTATTTATATTATTATATTTTGTTTTAGAAGGCACAAGAGTCTTTGTCTTAGAATCCTAGATGTGTAAGTGTATTAGGTATGCATATTTCATTAAGGTAAAAATCAAGACTAATTACTTATTCAATTTTTCCTCCTATACCTAAAAATCCAACAATTTATTTTATTTTGACCAAGTTTTTAGAAATCCTAATCATGATTTTCCTAATTCTTAAGATTAACTTGGATTTCTTTCAAAAGATAAGTCAAAATATTGTTTCCTTTTTCAAATATATATATATATTTTATTTTTGTTAAGTTAATATTAATCTAAAGTTAGTAAGTTAATCATTATATTAGTCTGGTTAGTAAATATTTTTTTTAGAAATAAAAAGAACAATTTTGTTAAGTTAATAACCTAAGGTTAGTGAGTTATGTTAACAGCAGCCTACAGTTAGTCAATAATCTATGTTAAAATAAATATTTATTTATTTATTTATTTATTATTTTATTATTTATTTATTTATTTATTTATATATACATTTTTAAAGTTAAACGTTTGCACCCTCCCCTACACTTATCTCATGCGTTGTCCCCAATGTATGAATGAAATGCATGAATGCATGAAGTAAAGTATAAAAAGAGACAAATAATAATAATAATAATAATAATATACAAATATATGTACAACACATGCATCTCCCTCACCTAGATCTTTTTAGGATTCATCCCTCTAGCTCGTTTTCAATCATTCCAATGAGTTCTCTTTATAGGGCACAATGGGGATCAATCTTTTTGTCATTTTTATGTTCATTCTCTCCAATTTGTTCCTCAATTTTCTCCTACTCTTCTTCCCTCTTCCACTCTTCATAAATTCATTATCGTCATCAAAAAATACTTTTGGGGCATACACAACATGAATACCTAGAATTTTGAGTTCATCCTCATATATCTCCTCAAAATTTGAATTAACCATTTCTTTAGGAGGTGTGTAACTAACCAAAGCATCCCTAATCGATTCATCTAAACAGTTAAGTTCATCTTCGATGAGATTTTTAAAGCTTTTGTCAATTTGAGGTTCTTGAGTTATATTTTCAAACGATTGATCATTGGTTCATTGAATGAGAAGATACTTAAATCAAGCTTCCCTCTTTCAAAGAGAACTCTAAACGTAACACAAGTTTTCTCACCACTATGATCGCATTTATCTTTAAATAATATATTAAGAAATAGAGACTTATCATCTTCACAAAAATCCTCACAATATGATATAACTTTCTCCTTGGGAGGTGTATGTGTATTCCAATCATCTTGAAACACTTCATCCAAACACAAAGATTCATCGTCACATTTATCTTCACTATACGACTCAACTTGTCCCCTACGAGGTAAATATTCGGCCAAATGATCTCTCTAATCAGTTTGTCTCGAAATCGACGATAGTCGTCTAATATGCATACTTCCTCATCGGGCTTATCAACATTATTGAACTCATTTGCTTCATGAAGACGAATGTGATCTAGAATTGATATGAGTTTCTCACTTTGGACTTTTTTCATTCTATCTCGATTGATGTGTTCCTGGATTGACATAGGTATTTTTGGTTTTGAATCAAGAACAGGTTGAGTGAAAAATGAATCCTCCTCCTGCTGAATCGCTAACTCATTAACTATCATCTCTAGGTGAGCCCAGTGTGAAACATTATCACTTAGCATTTGGTGTGAAGTTTGTGTCATCTTCATGATTGTAATTGAATTTTAATTGATGTGATGGATAGGGTTCACTCGTAGGTCCTTGAAATGAGTGAAACTGATTTGAATTTCGTCCTAACAAATACCCTATCGAGGGACACTGTTCCGAGGAATGAGATGGATCATGACAATAATTGCACCAAATAGGTGGATAAGATGTAAAAGACGAGTAGGCGGGTTGAGTGTAGTTATGAAAGTTAGGAAAAAAGGTTGGTGGATGGAAAGGTGGGTTTGGCCTATAGAATGGATCATAAGCAAATGAGTGTGGATAGACCATGGGATATATATATATATATATATATATATATATATATATATATATATATATATATATAATATATATATATATATATATATTGTGGTTAGTGGTGAATTTTTTTTTTAACCTAGATGTACTAGATCTCTCGATCAAGCTGACATGCTCAGGTAACAAACAAGTTCACCCAATCAATCAAAAAGAAAAAAAATCAAAAATCAAAAATCCTAATCTAAGGTAAGCCTGGACTTAGACGACTCCTAACTTAGACTGTCTTTAGGAGGCATATTGCCGACCTTAACCACAAGTTAATCGGCCAGGTAGGTGGTAAGATTGGTGGGAGGTTATCCGTAAAAAACGTTCCTTAATTAAGTAACCACCAACCTTCGGGCTTTCAGCCCTTAATCTCCTTCCTAGACACCGATTTGGCGAGAGTTAATTTGAACAACTTTCTCCTTCAGCCAATCTCCAAATGAGTTTGAGTTTGCCTAAGGTCAATGTCTAGTCAATTTTTATTTTAGGGTTAGGATTGTGAGTGCAACGGAGATGATTTATGGGCCAAGGAAGGGTAATGACGTCCCCACCTTATCTTGTTTATGGGTTTTGCCCTTAAAGTGATTTAGTGCACGTGTAAAGTAATAGACAAGAATTCACTCAAAAGCAGTAAATCAGCCAAAGGTGCTTCCTAGTCTATATGCAATGCGAACGTACCTTATCGCTAGCACTCTTCAGCAAAAATTAAAAATTTAAATAGATACGTGCCTATGATGCAAGAGTCTAAATTTTTTTTTTTAATTAGTCAACTAATAGGTTACTGTTAATTAATTAGCAGTATGCAGGGTGCTCACAGAGAAATAATATCAAAGCAGTAAAGAGGACTTTGCAATTTGCAGCAACCTGCAAAAGATCAATTAGTAGTGATCTACTAATACCGCGAAAACGCTGCAATTGCCGCGTTTGCACTGCTATTTAGTAGGCTTTGTTGCTCTGCCTTCTAGGGCAGAGGCACATAGTAGTAGCTGTGTGTCCTTACCTGCAGCTAGTTTTTCTGTTATCAGATCCTGCAAACAGAAAAAAAATATTAGTTATAGAGAATATCGTACTGTTTCCTCCCGGCAACGGCGCCAAAATTTTGATTAAGATGGGAAAATAATAAAGAAAGAGTTAAAGTTAGAAAGTTCTTAGTCTCGACTCAATGTAACCGCGTAGTAAGAGCTAGACGGGTCGATCCATAGGGAAGGATGCGATGGAAGGTTTTCGGAACGAATTCTCTAACAATTAGCTTGTAAAAGAAGAAATTATGTTTATAAGCAAATATTTTAAATAGAAAGAATAAGCATAGCCAACTAATTATCTACCACAACCAAACACTACTCTATCAAGAATAAATATCATGTTGAACCTATAAAAATTAACCCTACATTATTTCTTCAAAATCTAAGAAAGAAAAGTAAGAAAGAGATTAAACCCTGTTGGCAGTACACTAGATAAAACTAAGTATTAGTTTATCAAAGTCCCAAAGTATAGTTTAAGAAAAGTAGTTTTAACTTGACATTAAACCATCAAAGCATCTAAGTATAAACCAAGAATAATTATTAAATAGTATACCCTAAACCTAGTTTAACTCAATTCATGACTAATCTTCAAGAATTATTTACTTACCCTATGGTTTTTAACATGCATAGAGTTCAATCAATTTATCTTCATAGATTTATGTTTTAGTTGGTGGAGAGATTAGCAAGCTACTAAGGAATTAGTTACACATAATTATGGTGGAATTTAACGTGGTGTATTTAAAGATTGCATAAAAGAGATGAAACTGGAATAAAAGAGACACAAATTAAAATAGCAAAGAGATTGAAAAAAATAATGACCTTTATTGAATCTATCACCAACTCAATCCAAAACCTTCTCCTTTCTTCAACTCTTCTTCAAAGTAAAAAAAATAAAAACTAGAAAAATACAAGTAAATTTGGAAAGAAAGAGGATCTAAAGGAAACCTTAGACTTGAGCTTCTGAAATATGCTCTTCCTCTGTTGCTCTGCAGGGGGAATTTATAGGAGAAAATCAGAGGGATAAGAAGCCTATGAAGATAGGAGGAGAAAAATATTTCTGAATTTGAATTCTCCTCTTATCTCCAGACTTGTTTTGACTTATCCGTAGAATTCAATTCTGACCTGTAACTTGTTATCGTGTTGATTGCTAAATATGGCTTATCAGACGGATGAATTTGAAAGTGTGATCAACATAAGAGTTATAGTCCTTCACGTCTTCTTTCTAGAAGATCTTGCATCATCAAATTTGAGTTTTGATAGAGAAAGTTATGATTGAAATACTAAAGAGTATCTAGTCTGAATCCGAATTAAATTCAGATTTTCTCTCCTTTATCTTCATCTTGTGGTGCAAGCAATCTGGTTCAAATAGAAGTTCATCTCTATCTTTAATTAGGATGATGATTCATCTTATTCTATCTTTCTCCTCTTCTAGATTTGAATAGCAATTAGGAGCCCTACTTTATCCTTCCTCCTCCTCCCATAGATTTTAAATTAATAATTTAAAATCTAAGTTTAGATTAGGTTAGATAAGATAGAAGCTTCTAAATTACTAAAATAAATCATGCATGTGGGCTTGTGGGTTTTGAGCTTTTGGGCTTCATTTATTTATTCTTAAATTACTCAAGACCTGCACAATACTAAACAATACAATGTTACGTAGCAGTGCTTTATAAAAGAATAAGTAGGAAAATATGATGATAAATATACACTTTTGACTACCTATCATGCGTTTTACCACAATCAAGTGAGACTCTTTAGTATAATTGAAATCAAACACATAGACATACACTAAACATAATATCCGGCCTACTAGCCGTTAAAGAAAGTAAACTATCAATAATGCTTTTATAAAGTTTAATGTCTATATTTATACCATTTTCATCCTTGTTAAGTTTTATTGTGGTAGTCATGAGAGTTTTGCTTGACTTTGCCCCTTCAAGCCCAAATTTCTTGATGAGTTTCCCTCTGTACTTGGCCTGATTATAAAAAATCTCATCACTCCTTTACTTGATTTGGAGTACAAGGAAGCAGTTTAGCTCGCCCATCATAGACATCTCAAACTCATTCTTCATGCATGATTCAAAATCTTTGCAAAGCTTTTCAATAGTAGATCCAAATATAATATCATCAACATAAATTTGAATAATAGGAATCACTATCTACATGCTTTGTAAACAAAGTGGTATCTACTTTTCTTTTATAAAATTTTTAAAATAAGAAAAGTTGAAGCCTTTAATACCAAGCTCTAGGAGCCTATTTTAAACCATATAAAGTTTTGTCTAATTTGAAAACAAAACCGGATGTGTAGGATCAACAAACCGGGGGGTTTTTCAACATACACTTCCTCTTCAATAAAATCATTTAAAAATGCGCTCTTGATACCCATTTGTAAAAGTTTAAAATCTTATAAGAAGCAAAAGCAAGTGTAATCGAATCGCTTCAAGTCGTGCTATGGGTGCAAAAATTTTCTCAAAATCGATACCTTCGATTTGGGTGTAACCTTGGGCCACTAACCTAGCTTTATTCATAACAATATTATCCGACTCATCCAACTTCTTCCTAAAAATCCATTTAGTACCAATTGTTGATCTATCATGGGGTCTAGAGATAAGGTACCAAACTTGGTTGCACTCAAATTGATTAAGCTCTTCTTGCATTGCAACTAACCAATATGAGTCGCCCTCGGCTTCGAGAATGTTCTTTGATTCTATATGAGAAATAAAGCCAAATGGCCACAAAAATCATAGAGTTTGGAGCGAGTAGTTATCCCTTTTGATACATCACCTATGATGCGTTCTTAGGGATGACTTGTAGCAAATCTCCAATCTTTTAGAAGTGGTTGAGTTGGTGCCACTTTAATCTCTTGAACTTCACCTTTTCATCAAGCTTTGGCTTATCTTCTTGGATGGGTAAGTCCTTCAAGATTACTTTCTCGATGTCTTTACTTAAAGAATCAATCTCTACAACATTCTTAACAAAAGCATTAGATTTTTCAAACTTAACATGCATAGATTCTTCAATTGTCAAAGTAAATTTATTGAAGATTCTATATGTCTTTCTAGTGTTAGAATAACCAACAAAAATAGCTTCAAAACCTTTAGCATCAAATTTTTCTAAGTTAACTTTAGTGTTTAAAATAAAATATTTACATCTAAAAACTCTAAAGTAAGAAACATTAGGCTTTCTCAAATAGTAAATTTCAATAAAAATTGGAAGTATTTTTATAAAAATAAATTCTATTTGATATATAACATGAAGTGTTTACGGCCTCAGCGCATAAATATTGAGAGAGTTCGTATTCACTAATCATTATTCTAACCATTTCTTGAAGAGTACAATTCTTCCTTTCCACGACTCTATTTTATTCTGGAGTTCTAGGACAAGATGACTCATGCCTAATTCCATTTTCTTCACAATAAGTGATAAAAAATGGTTAAGGAATTCACATTCTTATGCGCAAAATTGAAAAACTTTTTCTTTTCAACCCTTTTTTAAAAATATTAAAATTCGAAAAAGCTTGATCTTTATGTTCCAAAAAAACCTATATAAAATGGAAAAAATTGTCAACCAAAATAAAAACAAAACGGTTTACATTTAAACTCTTAGTTTTAGTAGGACCAAATAATCTATGTGGATTAACTTTAATGGTCTAGATGTCATGATATCCTTGATTAGTTTGAAGAGAACTTAATTTGTTTTCCAAGTTGGCACGCATGACAAATGCGATTTTTTTCAAACTTAAAGTAAGGAATACTCTTCACTGATTCCTTAGAGTTAATTCTAAATAGATGGTCGAAAGAGATATGGCCTAATCTTCTATGCCATAACCAAGAATCCTCATAAAAAGCATTTAAACATGTTGCATTGCAATTTAAATTTAGCATATCAATATATATACATTATTTTCACGAAATCCGAAAAGAATGCAAGCATCAGTTTTACCATCTAAAATATTGTAAGAAAAATCATTAAAAACAACTTTCAAACCTCGATCACAATGTTGCTAATACTGACGAGATTATGCTTGAGACCATCAACTATAACAATATTTTCAATCAATGGAGATGCACCAATTTTAATGTTACCTATACCGATAATGTTACCCTTTGAGTTATCTCCGAAGGTGACGGTGCCACCTTTATGATACCTTGATAGGGTTGTAAAATTATTGATGTCCTAAGTTATGTGTCTTGAGTAACCGCTATCAAGATACCATCGCTTCGTACGTCTTGGAGCCTTGGTGTGTACCTATATCAAATAATGAAGTCGTTGATTTTGGTACCCAAATTTTCTTAGGTTCTATGATATTAGTACTTCTAACCCAAATATGATTATTAGAAGTATTTATACGATCAAAATAAAATTTAGCTAAATGACCCTTTCGTCCACAATAAGTACATGAATAAACTCTGCCATACATAAATGCATGATGTGTATGATGAGCATGTGAAATATGAGCATATTTAGTGTGTGATTTAGAAGGGTGAGCATATGTAGTATGAATATGTTTCTTTGAAGAATTTTTCTTAGAAAACATGGCCTCTAATCTAGCCTTATCAAACTCACATTTCTTCAAAACATTTTTTAAATTGTTAATTTTAGTTTTTAAAATAGAGATTTCATTTTCATCAATCATTGGAAATTTTGCTTTACATGAAATCTTGTGTGCAACAAAATATTTTTGTGCAGATAAAAGGATGAAAGATAAACCATCCTTTTCTTTAGAAAAAGTGATAATTTTATTTTGAAGAACTTCAGTTTCCTTTTACGTTTTTAGATATTTCTTCTTTAGAAAATCATAATTATTTGAAAGTTCTACAAATGCATCTCCTAATTCATCCATAGTTAAAGCACAATCATCAAGGGATGGTTCAGAAGTTATCTTACGTGTGTTATTATTTGCCATCAAACACACGTTTGTCATGTCTGCCTATTCTTCGGATTCACTTTTTGAATCCCATGTTGCTTTAGAGTTTTCTTCTTATATGGCTTCTTTGATTTAGATGGATTGTTTTTAATTTTCGGACATTCAGCAATGATATGTTCGGTTTTCGACAGTTGAAACAAATGATTTTCTTTTCCTCCTTTCCTTTTCATCGTCTTCTATTGTTAAACTTTGCCTTGTTATACACCCTCCTTACATTTCTCACAAGGAGGGAAAGATCTTCATCATCATCTTCTTCTTCTTCATCGTCAGAGATGGCGAGAGTAAACTTAAAGACAATCGTCTTTTTCTTTTACGACGTCGTTTCTTCTCTAGCATTCCTCTCCATCTCATGGGTCTTAAGAATGCCGATAAGACTGATGAGCTCCATCTCTTCTTTATCGTTTAGCTCCTTCAATGTAGCAGCCTTGACTTCCCATGAGGGTGGAAGTGCACGAATGACCTTCCGTACTTTTTGATCACTGTCAATGGCATCACCTAAAGAAGCAAGACCATTAGTTATTTTAGTAAATTTTGTAATCATATCATCAATGGACTCATGTTCATGCATAGTGAAGTTCTCATATTGGGAACGCAAAAGATCAATTTTAACCTTCTTGACTTGTGATGTTCCCTCATGAGTGATCGCTGAGTGTGACCAAATCTCGCAGGCGAATTTACAATGAATGACCCAAACTATGTCATCATCGTTTAAGGCTTGAAGCAATGCATAGTATGCCTTTGCATTGGCATCAAATTCCTTGGTGGCAATATCGGACCAAGTGTCCTCATCATCAGCGAGTACACTAAAGGGTTACTTACAACCTTTGTAACACGACTTCCTAGAGATTGCAAAAATACGGTCATTTTAACCTTCCATATGGAAAAGTTAAGGCTATCAAACTTGGGAGGGGTCTTAATACCTTCGGCTATTTTTACTATAGTGGATGAGAATGAAGATGTTAATGAAATGATCAATTAGGATCTCTCTAAGGTGGTTAAACCAAATTCTAGAGACCAAAGCTCTGATGCCAATTGAAAATACACTTAAAGGGGGGTGAATAGGTGTATGGCTAATCAAATGCAAATTCTAATCAATTTAAGATGAAATGATGCAACCGATCACTCAAATAAGACTTGAAGCTGAATTCGCTGTGAATGGCTCTGAACTTCTCCTCGTGATTCCTCTACATAAGAGTCGAGGTGCTCAATTGCTATCTTATTGAGATGAGTATTGATCGACAACAATAAATGAATAATAAATAAGTAAATAGTGACAATAAGCCAATCACAAACATAAAGATTTGTTTCGAGGTCCGAGCCACCGCTCTACGTCCACGCCTTCACCACCGTGAAGGATTTCACTATCTACTATTAGAGCTTCCACAAAAGGACCTTACAATAAGGAATTACAACTATTCAGAGTATACAACTCCCCAACTCAATCCTTTACACCAGAGGCAACATAAAGCCAATTGAGATAACAAGTTCTTGGTGATCAAGAGATCACAAACACTTTCTTTACAGCTCTCTAGCAAATCCCTACAGAGTAAAAGATAAATTTGAAGCTCAAGGATGTATGTGAGAGTGAAAATCATAAAAGAGAGATTTTAAGAGTAGAAAAACTCAATTAAAACATTGAAATTTAAAGCACAAAAGAAAACTTTGAAACTTTTTTCTTTAAAGGCAAAAACTAGACTTTCAATAGAATTTGTTGTTATGAACATTCAATCCCAATGACCCTTAATATAGGCGTTAGAAAAACACTTTTAGAATTGTTTACCAGGTCTAAAAGAGAAGATTTTGACCCTAGGAATTCAAATCTCCACGTTTTAAAAACATGTTAAAAATACAGATTTCAAATTCTGGCCGTTTTGCCATTCAGGCAGTCTCTCGGTCGACCGCCGGTCGACCGGCCATTTTAAAAAATTTGACTGTTGGCTATCGGTCGATCGTGTTTAACCGAGGCCAAAATGGTTACAGTCGGTCGACCCATTGGTCGACCGCAAAAGGGGATCGGTCGACTGATCAGTCGACCGGGAATGTGAACCAACATGCACACCCCTTCTGCCAGAGATTTGGTCGACCGTGCGGTCAACCGTTCTGATCTGTAATAGGCACGGTCGACTGCTCGGTAGACCGACCTAGGCCAAAATTAGGGTCAAGGTTAGTTTTGAAAATAAAGAAAATTTTTAATTATTTTTTGTATGAATTTTGGAGGAGGGAAACTTGTATAGCAATGAGATACAAGTTCTAAATTGAGATAAAAATATTTAAAAAAAATGTGGAACATGTATCAAGACTAAACATATCAACAACACAAAATAAACTATACTTTTAAAAACGTGCATTTTTTTTGTGTGTGTGTTGTTCGTGGTTCGAAGTTCATGAAAAAACCCATCATTGTTAAACCACGTACAAATTATGAAACCTAAACTTTCTAGAATCTTTTAACAAAGTGTGTAGTGACAAGTATAGGATCGAATCCACAGAGACTTGTTCTTGAAAATCTAGTTTTTTTTAAAAAATCTAATTTTTATCTTACTCTAATTGAGAAATCCCTTGAAGAAAGATGTGATGACGGTTCTAAAAACTAAAAATGTCTTAGCATAAAAGAAAAATAAGAAAAGCAAAGAAAGTATGAGAAAACAAAAATAAAAGAGAACTAACCTTTTGTGAAGATCAATTAAAGAAGGTGATGAAGAAATAACCTAAGAGTTTGAGATGAAGGGAAGAGGAAGATGTAAACCGGTTTACTTGTTCCTTGTCTTAGCTTTGATGTTTCCTCTCCAAACGATGCTAAAAACAAAAGAACTAATAAAAGAAGAGAGAATAATATGCATAAGATTAGTGATGAATTCATAGAGTCAACCATAAAAAAAGAAAGAATTGCATAAAAAAATAAAGAAAAATTAAAGGAGATAGGCTGAAGATGGTGCATAATTTTGAAGAAGAATCCTGAATTTTATTCAATAATTTTTTATTAAAAAATCCTCGATCTTCTCCAATCTTGCATTACAACGCTCAAAACTCTCCTTTTTTTGGCTTTTCAGCTCTCTGTGGTTTTCTCTCTCTCTCAATGAATACATGTATTTATAGAAAAATAGGGATAAATGAGAGCGTAGGGAGATAGAGGAGCTGGCTATTCCTGAATTTGTATCCTCCCCTTATCTCTAAACTTGACTTGATTTATCCAGATTTTTTTTGTGGAAATTCAATTCTGATATGCAGCATGTTGGCGAGTTGATTGCTGAATATGACTTATCAAATGATAGAATTAGAAATAGTGATCATCATAGAAATTATAGTTTTTTAAATCTTCTTTCTGGATCATCTTGAATCATCAGATTTGAGTTTCGATGGCAAAAGTTATGATTAAAATGCTAAAATGTATCCAATTTAAATCTGAATCTAAATTGCTTCTTCTCATCCGTTGATCTTCTCTCTATCCATTTATCCTCAGCGAAACTGATAGAGTCTTCAAAAATTTATTTTTTCTCTGAATATTTATAGTATTATCTTATCTGGTAAATCTAATTTTCAGATTAAGATAGTCTCTAGATCCTCTGAATTTGATTCGATCCCCGTTTGATATGAACTTTTAAATTTGTTTGGATAGGATTCATGCTTATCTTTTCTTTGTCATACTCTGCATGAATTAGGACATTAGGACATATGAATTTGTAGGAATTATTACAGAATGAATGTTAGAATGCCATAACAATTATGCAATATATGTGTCCAAACACACCCCCCACACTTATATTTTGCTCGTTCTCGAGCAAAACAAAACTAACCTAAGGTTTTTATTAGACCACTTTCGCAGGTCACACGATTGCACTTAGCATGTGCAACAAGCTTTTAAATCTCTAGGTTACCCCTAGAGGAGGAGTTGTAATCTCCTGAGGGTTTTCAGTGAATTACACCCACAAAATCGATAAAGAAAAGAAACAATTTGTTAGTATTTTTGAAAATGCATTTTCAAAAGAAGAGAAAATATTTGAAGTGCTTTTATAAGTATTAAGCAACTTGTAAGTTATAAGAGCATTGAATTGTTCATCCTTAGACTTGGCCTCTATTCAAATATTTGTTATTAATTAAGATTAGGAATAAAATTGTATTCTCATCTAGTCTTATTATTTTACCCTAAGTCATATGTGTAGGCTGTCTAAAAATCACTAAAAGACAAGCCATTAAAAAGCAGAGTTTCAAGTTCTAGACGCGAAGGCTCAGCACCAAGGCGCGAGGGTCCAACACCCGCGTCTCAACATCAAGGCGCGTGGGCTCGACACCCGCGTCTCAACATCAAGACGCGTAGGCTGGACACCCGCGTCTCAACATCAAGGCGCGTGGGCTCGACACCCGCGTCTCAACATCAAGGCGCGTGGGCTCGACACCCGCGTCTCAGCACCAAGACGCGAGGGTCCGCACCCACGCCCCAGTTATAACTGCCCTGATCGTGGGGCCAGTCACCGCCCATGTAGCGGGGAAGTTGGCCCCTCATAGTGGAGCATTTTTAGGGGGCACGTTCACCCCATAGGACCTCTATAAATAGCCTCGTTTGCTATGAGGTCGAAAAAAAAAGGGGGGAAGGCAATCAGAAGGCAAGGAGGGATAGACACAAGGGCGATCAGAAAGGCATCTGGCATCAAGAGGATCAGAAGATCACAGAGAGAGACAGACCGAGACAGGAGAGAGCTCAACTCTTCGTCAAGCTTGCTGCGTACAAGCTGCTCTTTGCCTACCTTCTCTTTGAGAGTTTTGGTAGACAGAGCTGTGCTACTCTTTCTACCAGCCGAAGAGAAAATCCCTGACGATCCCGACGGTCATCCGGTCAACGGAGAACAAGATTCACTCTCCACCGCCACACGAAGAACCCAGCCTTAAACAAAGGGAGGATTCAAGACTTAACATCCTCCCTCCCTTGTAACTGGAAGGAAAAAGCAGTTTTGTTGTAATTTTTTCATCTGATTCAAGGAAAATTTTACAGTAAAGACTTCTTTCTCTTTTTTCCGGCGCGTACAAGAGATGGCGATTCCGCTGGGGACTACATTTGTCACTGATGAGCAAATCGTGGCGCAGGATAACGTCCTCCGTAAGGGGAAGATGGTCGAATCGCTCATTGTCGAGTTCGACCAGGCAAAGTACGAAGAGTTTCTCTCTTCCGGCTCCAAGAGCCCAAAGACCCGCGTCTGCCGCCGGGTCTCGACGGGGAATGGCCCCGAAGCCCAATCTGTGGCTCTCTCGGGCGCCCCTGCTGCCAACTGTGCCAAGCAAGATGCACGCGCCAACGCCTCTCAGAAGGCCCGCGTGGCCCCAGGCACAACTGCCTTTGCGACCAACCGCGTCGCACAGAACACCCGCGTCAGCGTCTCTCAGGAGACCCGCGTGGTTAAAATCTCTGATGTTCAGCATCAGGATGTTGTTGGTCTCTCTCCACCTCCGCGACGCAACCGGAACGCTGAGCGTCGACAGAGGAGACGTGCGCGTCAGCTGCAAGTTGGAACCTCTGGTTGTCTGACTGAGGCTGGACGCAGCATACAAACTGGCGCCTTGCTCGCGCCCCGCGAAGTCCGCGTTTGGCGGCCCAAACGCGAGATTCCTTCAGTTAGGTCCTCTGAAGACCAACTCACCAAACGCCAAGGTGAAGCCTCTATGCCTTGACAAGCACAGGAGGCACGCGCCTATAGACGTGAGGCCCAGCAGCCCACTCTCTCTCAAGTGTCTCTGCCCCGACACACCAAGCAGCAACGCGACAGGCGCGTCTTGTCTCAACAGAGACGCCAGACGCGCGCTGAACAGCCGCGGCGCGAGAACCGCGTCCCTGAAGCCTGCGTCCAGGCTGTACAGCACGTGGATGCCTCCCGTTTTCGACGTTGCGAGGCTAATCTTTTCAATCCCCCTCCCATGGATTTGAGGGATTATTTGACGAAGAAAAGAAGTGCCAATCAGGCCACTTCGTCGTGTTGCTGCCAACGGCTCATCCATATGCTCTCTGAGTGCCGTTGCGGATCAGGCGTACATCAGCAGTCTTTAGTCAGACAGCTGACCCTGATTCCCCCGTCAGCTAAAAGAAGACGCTCCCACAGAAGGAGAACCTTCTCTGACGTTGAGTACCCGGAGTTCACTGCGAATATGACAAGCAGGAGCAAGGAAAAATAACCTGTAGTCAGCTCAGATGAGTCTGACTCTGAACCGGAAGGGGTGTATCAACACACTCGCACCCGGACTGGGGCCATTCCCCTAATTGACTATAATGCCTTAGCCCATGGCATTAAAGTGAATGATTCTCACTCCGCCGTAGCGGAATCGAGGGCTTCGAACTCTTCCGTCGAGAAGGAGACCTCTGCCTACATGACAGGCACTCCGAGGAGACGGCTAAACGTTTAGAACAGATCCAGAAGGCACAAATGGATATGATTCTTTCTCAGCAGAAATCTATCAACTCCCTCAAGCAGGCGATTGCACAGCTGCTCGAAGACAGGAGGAGGTCTCCTCCTAAAAAGTCAAAGGGCAAAAGGAGAAAGAGAGAAAGCTCATCTTCCGAACCTTCTGAGGAGACGCGGCGATCTACTTCCGGCTCGTCCAAGTCCTCGTCGCAAGTAAAGGGCGACCAAGACCCGGGGAAGGCTCATGCTAAAAGAATGAGTCAACTGGAGCGACGCCTCGAGGCCCTTGCCAATCGCAAAGACCTCCAAGAAGTAGGAGTGGTTCGGCCCTACCCGGCTGAATGGGACTTGGTTCCGTACCCGCCCAAGTTCAAAGCTCCAACTCTCCAAGCCTTTGATGGGAAGGGGTCACCCAATCAGCATATCTACTACTTTAAATCCCAAACTGGGAATGTAGTAGATAATGATGCCATCCTGGCGCGCCTGTTCATCGGCACCCTGAAAGGGCTGGCCTTTGAATGGTTCATGAAGCTCCCAGAAGGTTCCATTAAGAACTGGGGCGATTTGGAGAAGCTCTTTTTAACGCGCTTCTTCGAGGATGACTCCGAAGTCACGATGCCCACCCTTTTGGCTACCAAACAGCGAAAAGGGGAGTCCGTCAAATCTTTCGTGGAAAGGTTTCGGAACGTGGCACTCCGATGTCCAAGCGGTATAACCCAGGCCACCCTAGTGGAAACATGCCGCCACAATCTCCAAACCTCACTCCTTGCTCAAATAGGAGTTGCTGAAAGCCGCACCTGGAAGCAATTAGTCCAACAAGGTGAACAGGCTGAGGAGATTGTCACCCGCGTCAGAGCGGAGGAAGGTAAGCCTAGGCCGGAAAGGTCGACAAGGCGTGCGCCAGACACATCCCTCCAAACAAAGCGGAAGGATAATTTGGCAACAGAGACTAAATCTCCCGCCAAACCTCAATCAGGCAAGGCGAGTGGCTCTTCAAGTCAGCCTCGCTCCAACAAGCAATATTCCTTCAAGGAGGAACATGTTGATTCACTCTTTAAACTACTCAACAAGAGCAACCGACTGAAGCTCCCTGAAGCTAGGCGCCCCGAGGAAGTCGGCAAGACCGACAATCCCACCTATTGCTTGTACCACAGGATGCTGGGGCACCCTACTAAGAGCTGCTACGTCTTCAAGGACATCCTTCAAGCTCTGATTGACGCGGAGGTGTTAAAGCTCCGACCAGAGCAGAAGAAGGTGACGGCTAATGTGACGTCAGTTCTCCAGTTTGGAAGACAACCCCCAACGCCTGCGGGGGTGGTCCCTATTCCAAGAGGAGAGCTGAGAATGGTCAACATAGACCCTCACCAGCAGCAAGAGAAAGGCCTGGTACCCGTCCCTACACCTCAAGGGGAAATCATGTGGGTCCACCCTGACCTTGTCAATGAACAGCAATGGACTACTGTGACCAACAGGAAATCCAAAGGCAAGGCAAAGGCTTCATCCTGCAATGTGGTGTGTGCCTCCTCTCGAGAAGCCGAGACTGATGTTCCCTCGTTAACCGACTCAGAAGAGGAAACGATAGTCTTGGCCGCAGAGCCCAACCAACCGATGGCGGGAACCCGTTCGGGACAGCCGTACTTGAAGCAGTATGGTGAAACAGCGGCAACTCCTCCACAACCAGCTGCAGAGCTAACCAAGCCCTCCACAAAACAACCCGTGGAGAAACAGAAGGAGACTCGATTTTCTCGAGCCCTTCAAAAGGGCATCGAGGAAGGATCCACGACACCCTACCGCTTTGATGTCCTGGCTCAACTAGCCAACATCCCGGCACGCATTACCTTGTATGAACTTCTTAGACTATCAAAGTCGACCAGAGAAGCTCTACAAGAAGCTCTGGCAAATGCTGAGGTTTTCATGACCCAGGTGCCAAAGGAGGAAGATGTAGAGGATTGCCTCCACGCCTCCCAGAATGCTCCTTGCATCACCTTCACAGCAGATGATATGCAGGTTAAAGGGAAGCATGATCGGCCCCTGTACTTCACAGGGTATATTGGATCATCTGAGGTGAACCGCATTCAGGTAGATCCAGGGTCCGCGTTGAGCATCATGCCTCGCCGGGTCATGCAATATCTGGGCATTCCTACTCATCGTTTGAGCCCTACCCAGACAACTATCTATGGGTTCAATGCCAACCAGACCCGTCCGATGGGGAAAATCAAGCTCAAATGCCAGATTGGAAGCCTCAAGTCGGAAGTGACATGCTACATCATCGACGCCGACACTTCCTACAATCTATTGCTGGGACGACCATGGATTCACCGCAACTCCATCGTTCCCTCCACTCTCCGCCAAGTCATGAAATACATTGACGGGAGTGGAAAGGTGCAGACGTTGATCGCCGAAAGGTATCCGTTCAAAGGGGTCGAGAATTATTTCACCGACTCTTTGCTGTACCAAGATCCGGTGGAGACGGATGAAGTCCCGCGACCAGAGGAGCCAGACTCTGGTAACGAAGCTGACACCGAGCCCGAGAAAGAAGAGTGCCTGTGGGAGTTAGAACCACTTGTAAAGAGCACTAATAAGCTCGATGTTGATAATACCACCGACGATGTAGGCGGTTGGTATATTAATGAAGATTTAGATTTTGCGTATTTTTCTGTGTTTGCTTCTGATTCAGTACCATCAGACACTAGCACCGAAGTAGACGATGACCCCTGGTCGGCAATAGATGCTTTGACATCGTTGCATGTACCAGTGAAGTCGTCCTTCGAGACATACCAAGATAATGGTAATGCGCAAGAATCTATATTTATGGTTCCAGCAAGACGGAAAGGCCAAAAACCAATTCTTTTTGGGCGAATCTCGTCTGAACCAACGCCCCGCGAAGAATCGGAAGGCGAGGAGGAATCCCCTCAGTTCGGTCATTATGAACCATAAGCACTCAAAATGATGAGATGCATGGGGTACGACCTGACCAACAGACCCGGGTTGAACTTCGGCAAAGGAAGGAGGACGCTGCTTCGATCCTTTGTGCCGAAAGGGAAGGCCCCGATTATTATCATCGTACGCGCTGGGGGTTGGGCTATGTATCAACTCCGGTCCCATCAGCCTCCGATTCTCAAGAATCATCGAGCAACGATTACTCTTCAGACACATCATCTTGGGAGTCAGATGTTAGTGTCGGCAATATCTTCAAGGAACTTTCGGTGAACATGGTTTCGACAAGCCACCTGGAAGATGGAAATGAAGAAATGATCCAATCTGATACAGATCCTTGGATCAAACATTTAAATGCTCTTTGGGACACTCGCTTTGAACAGCGCGAGCCACCCACAGAAGACAAGGTTGTTCAGATCAACCTAGGAGATGAGGCTAACCCTAAGCCCATCTTCATAAGTGACGGCCTGTCACCTTCGGAGAAAAAGGATCTAATATCTCTTGTACAAGAGTATATAGACGTCTTCGCCTGGAATTATGAGGACATGCCAGGACTCGATCCTCAGGTGGCTATGCAACGCCTCAACATCAATCCGGACGTAAAGCCTGTCAAACAACAGCAGCGACGGTTTCGTCCAGAAATAATGGAGGCAATTCAATCAGAAGTCAGAAAACTTATTGATTCTGGCTTCATCAGGGAAGAACAACATCCCAACTGGGTAGCCAACATCGTCCCCGTCGCCAAGAAGAACGGGAAGATCCGGATCTGCATCGACTTCCGCGATCTAAATGAGGCCTGCCCCAAGGACGAATTCCCATTGCCGATCACAGATGTCATGATTGACAATACTTGTGGATTCGAACGAATGTCCTTCATGGACGGATTCTCAGGATACAATCAAATAAAAATGTATCCTGATGACGAAAAGCATACCTCCTTCAGGACACCTCTAGGGGTATATTGCTACACCGTCATGCCCTTCGGATTGAAGAATGCGGGGGCAACATATCAAAGGGCCATGAATGCCATTTTCCATCAGCAAATACGCAAAACGGTGGAGTGTTATGTTGACGACATCGCGGTAAAAAGCCTCACTAAGGGTGATCACATAGCTGACCTGAAGGTTATCTTTGATATCATGCGGGCTCATCAATTGAAGATGAATCCCACCAAGTCCTTCCTGGGGGTGGCCAGTGGCAAATTCCTAGGATTTGTTGTAACTTCCACAGGAATCCATTTGGACCCGGAAAAGATCCGCGCTATCTAGGAGATGCAACCCCCGAGAAGCCTCAAGGAGCTCAGGGGATTGCAAGGACGATTGGCGTACATCCGCAGGTTCATCTCAAACCTCTCCGAAGATGCCAACCCTTCGCTAAGCTGATGAAGAAGGGTGTCTCATTCATTTGGGACGACGCTTGTCAACAAGCATTTGAGGAAATCAAGCAATACCTCACCCAACCACCAGTCCTTGCAGCTCCGATATCCGGAAAGCCTTTCCTGGTGTACGTTCGAGCAATGGATCATTCTTTGGGAGCTCTACTAGCTCAGAATGATGATCAAGGATGTGAGCAAGCAATCTACTATCTGAGTAGAACAATGATCGGAGCCGAACATCGGTATAACCCGATCTGGAAGGAATGTTTGGCATTAGTGTTCGCTATTCAGAAAATGCGGCACTATCTGGTAGGCCAAACTATAAACGTCATACCAAAAGTTAACCCCTTGAGGTTACTTATGACTAAGCCTTCATCATTAAACGGCCGGCTGGCAAAATGGGCCATATTGCTCTCCCAATATGAGATGCACTTTTTATCACAAAAAGCCATTAAGGGACAAGCAGTGGCGGATTTCCTAGCTGAGCACCTAGATCCGAGGGCAGCCAAAGTCTACGAGGATCTCCCAGATGAAGTTGCTGAAGTCTGCCTGACTCAGACATCGTTCGAAAGTCAAGTATGGCAACTTTTCTTCGACGGTGCATCAAGAACAAGCCCAAAGGGACACGTAGTAGCGGGGGTAGGAGTAGTACTCGTATCCCCACAAAATTATGTGATTCCCCGAGCTGTCTCATTAACTGAGCCTTGTTCCAACAATGTGGCGGAGTACAACGCTCTTTTGATTGGGATGCAATTCGCCGATGAGATTGGCGTTAAAATCTCGAGGCAACGGCGACTCTATACTCGTCGTCAGCCAAGTTCGCGGGGAGTACGAAGTCAGACATGAGGACCTAGTACCCTACCACAACGCAACTATCCTCATGGCCGAAGGGTTTACAAGCTTCTACATCGACCATGTACCGCGCAGGCAAAATGCGCACGCGGATGCACTCGCATCCCTCGCGGCCTCCTTAGCTCTTCCAGCCGGAGCAATGGAGAAGATATTCGTCTACAGCCACGACCTGTATTGCCCGAGAAATGCTCTCGAGGGCTATCAGGAGTCAAAGGGAGATTGTCAAGGCAAAGAAGCACTGGAATTGTCAACCGGTCTAGAGCTTAAAGACTGGCGATTCCCCTACATTGATTTCGTCTTATACGACATTCTGCCTGAAGACACCAAAGAGGCGGCTGCCATTCGAAGGAAAGCCCCCAAATTCTATTATAATGTGATTACGCGAACATTGTATCGTCGATCGCATGACGGGATCTTGCTCCGGTGCCTCTCACCAAAAGAAGCCCAAGAGGTATTGAGAGAAGCCCACGACGGTATGTGTGGAGCCCATCAACCTGGCCCAACTGGCACATCGACTCCAAAGATTGGGTTACTATTGGCCCAAGATGGTTGCCGACGCCGTCACCTATGCTAAAAGATGCCACGCTTGTCAAGTGCATGGGGATTTCATCCATCAAGCACTAGGGAATCTCCACTCTACAACCTCTACCTGGCTATTTGAAATGTGAGGGATGGACGTAGTTGGCCCTATCAGCCCACCATCATCAAAAGGACATCGGTTCATTTTGACAATAACCGATTATTTCTCTAAGTGGGCTGAGGCTATTCCTTTGAAGGAGGTCAAATCGTCGAACGTGATCAAGTTCGTGAAACATCACGTTATTTACCGTTTCGGTGTACCTCGGCGAATTGTCCATGACAATGGACCTCAGTTCATCAGCCAGGCTTTCCAGAGATTCTGCGCTAAGTTCAGAATCCAGAGTGTGTCCTCAACGGCATACTATCCTGCCGCTAACGGCCTCGCAGAAGCTTTCAACAAGACCATTGGTAAGCTTCTCAAAAAGTTCGCCTCGAAAAGTCAACGGGACTGGGACGACAAACTAGGTGAATGCTTATGGGCCTATCGCACAACTGTGCGAACCCCAACTAAAACTACGCAATTTTTTTTGGTATACGGGTGTGAAGCCGTACTTCCACTGGAAATCCAAATTCCATCTCTACGCGTCGCCTTGACAGCGGAGATGACAACAGAGGAGAAGCATCGACAGCGACTCCAGGAACTGGAGGCCTTAAATGATAAACGTCTGCAGGCCCAACAACAAATCGAGCTCTACCAAGCTCGTATTACCAGAGCCTTCAACAAGAAAGTTAAAATGCGAACTTTCAAGAAAGACGATCTTGTCTTAGCCGTCAGAAGACCCATGGTAATGACGCACAAGACAAAAGGAAAATTCCAACCCAAATGGGAAGGACCATTTGTAGTAGAGTCAGTCTACTCGAATGGGTCATATCGCCTCATAACCTCAAATGGTGATACACTCATGATGCCGATCAATGGCAGGTTCCTGAAGAAATACTATCCTTAGATGGTATTCTTCCGCTGATCAAGTTAAAAGTACACCTCTGATCAAAGTAAGAAGAATTTCTTCATTATAACATCCGACGCCCCCGACGGCTAAGGATAGAGGAAAATGTTGGCCTTTAAGCCCAACATAAGTCTTCGACAACTCATCATGCTGAGGGGAATAGCATGGCTAGCCCAACTCAAACGGTAGTTGGTAAAGGCACCTCAAATCCGTTGATAGCTGAGGGTTTGCTAAAAATCCTAAGTGGACTTGGCTCCACTCTTTCCTCCAAAATCCCTTACCAATTCTCATCCACAGAATGGTAGGTCTACAAATACAACCATTACTAAGTTAACACTATACCTCTGGTAATGAAAACTTTTCAATATTCCTTGTCGAGTACAAATTTTGCTTGTCAACTCTACATGGAGTATCAAACTTTCAAATTTGCCAAGTTAACACTATACCTGATTGAGATTTTAAGAATAAAAAAAATTAAAGTTTAGATTTCTTAGTCTCAATGCGAATCCGCTGTAGCAAGGGCTCAAGCGGGTCGTGATCCTCAGGGAAGGATGCGATGCAAGCTTTTCGACCCGATTCCTCTTTAACTTCAAAATAAGAGAAGAAGTGATTAGATTTGAGATATATGATATGAAAGATGTGGCTTTGCTGATCTTCTATCACAACCCTATTGCAAGTTAAGGAGATTGATCATCATATTGAAGTATATGTAATTTACCCTAGGTTTTTAAGACTAATTCAAGCAAGAAAAACCAATACTAGACTCTAACAAAGTTACATTACTTAAAAACCAAACTATGGTTCATCCTAACATCTAGGTACAGCTTAATAGAAGATTAATCTTAAAGTTAGGCTGTCCTAGTTCTTAAGTTTGAAGTCATGAAGGGTTTTTTTTAATATGCATCCTAGATTAAGAAGTCTAGTTATTTGTTTGATCTTCAAGAAAAGTTATTATTAAACCTAGGGTTTCTAGAGATGTCCTCAATCCGATCAAATCTTAACAGCTCTAGGGTTGCTTTAAGAATCTCAGCAAACCACTAAAGGAAATTAGTTCATCATCATTCTTTTATTTTTAATTTATTTATTTTTTTTTATTTTATTTAATATCAAATATTGCAAAGAAGCAAAGAAAAAGAAACCAGAAGAGATCACAGATTAAAAAGAAAACCAAAGAGATCACAAAATAATATTAAAAATAGCAGAAAATTAAATAGGAAAAGGTAACCTTTATTCGATGAACGTCTCCCAAATACAAGCTCCTTCTTCCACAATGTGCTTGAAATAAAAATTACAACTTGCTTGAAATTTAAAGAGAAATAGCTAAAAGAAAACCCTAATACGTCTCTGGATGCCCCCTCTGCTGCGCCTGCAGGGATATTTATAGGTGCAGAAGGCGGTGGAGTCACGGATAAGATCGCGCCAAAAAGTTCTTGCCCTGTCTCATCTATACTGACGCAGAATTGCGGCTTTTGCCGCGTTTCTGCGGCAGTTTGGTGACGTCTGGCCATGCGCTTTGGCGCGTGGCCTCTCCTGGTCCATCCATTTGGGCGCCTGCTTCTGGAAGCTGCATCCTGGCTCTTTATTCTGGATTTTTTAAGATAACTTAGTAATCAAGTTACCTTGATCTCAAATATCCCAAATCTTCTATCCACGAATTTCCTTCTTATCTTGGGCTTTTATCCTCATCCTGCAAGTGTTTAGGGTTGGATAGAAGTCTATCCTTCCCTTATCTTTGGTATTTGCAACTTTTAGCCCTTGTATTTGCATTTTGACTTCTTGTAATTGCGCTTTTTGCACCTGGGCTTCAAACATGGGCTTGGATCTGGGCTTTTGGGCTCTTTTAAGCTTTATTTATTATTAAAATAATAATTCGAGGCCTGCACACATTAAATAACAAAATATTAATAAATGTGCATTATAATATGAATAAATGTGCAAATGTGATGGTAAATATGATGACAATTATGCATTTTTTTACTACTAATCACACCCGCACACTTATCTTTTTGCTCGTCCTCGAGTAAAAATCAAAAAGAAAATCTAATCTAACTAACTCACTTTCGTAGGAATCACGGTTGCACTTAGCGTGTGCAACAAGCCGTTAAACCCCTAGGTTACCCTAGAGGACGAGTGTTGTCTCGTGAGGGTTTTCAGCGGATTACACCCACAAAATCCATAAAAAGGAAAATATTTGACTTATATTGGAAGAGACTAAGTAGTCTATAAGTTTTAGGATCCTCATTTTTATTCATTCTTTAAACCTAGTCTTTATAAAGTCAATTGTTATTCATTTTAGGTAAGGATTAAAATTGAATTTCTAATATAGTCTTTTTCGTTACCAAAGATCATATGCATCCTTATGAATTTATACTAGGAATTCCTTAACTTGGACTCTCATGCCTCTATATATATATTTTTCTTTTTTTTTTAATATGTATAACGCATCTAATTTTCTTTCGTATAAGCATTAAGGCTTCTTGAGGCCCTCATACCTAACTAATTGACTATTAGATGTGTTAATACATATATAAGTAATTTTTCCTTAATTTCCTTAGGCTTTCTAATCCACCCATGTAACGAACTTAAAGTCGATGACTCCCAAACCGGTTGGCTTTAGGGCACCAGGTGAGAAAACACCCCGCGGACTCAAATTCGAGTGAACTAGGCCCCAAAACTAAGGACTTTATTTTATTTACTCACCTTTAGGTATGAATACTTATGCTTCTTGAGGCACATGTATCAGCTTAATTGGTGATTTTTTTCTTTTTTTTTTTTCTTTTTTTTATGAGGCACAAGGTCTTTGTCTTAGAATCCTAGATATGCATTTGGTATGCACATTTCATTAAGGTAAAAATTAAGACTAACTACTTATTCAATTTCTCCTCCTTTACTTAAAATTCAACAATTTATTTATTTTGACCAAGTTTTTAGAAATCCTAATCATGATTTTCCTAATCCTTAAAACTAACTTAGGTTTCTTTCAAAAAAATAAGTCAAAATACTGTCCTTTTTATAAAAAAAATTTTTTTAAAATTTTTAAATTTTTTTTTTAGAAATGTTAGAACAAATAAAGAGAAAATATTTTTTTTATTTTATTAATTAATCTTTTCTATGTTAGTAAATCATCCCCCACACTTATCTCATGCATTGTCCTCAATGTATGAAATGCATGAATGCATGAAGAAAAATGTAAAGAGAGGCAAAGAATAATAGTATAGCATAATATGTACAACACATGTATCACTCTCACCTAGAGCTGCTTAGGATTCATCCCTCTAGCTCGTTTCCCATCATTCCAATGGGTTCTCTTTATAAGGCACAATGGGGAGACCAACATTTTTGTTTTAACTTTCTCTCCCCCCAGTTTCATCTTCTTTAGGCTCTTCCTCATCATATGTCCACCTTCATCACACCTTTCAATTGGAACTTCCTTGCCGAGAAATTCTAGCTCAGTTCCGTACATCTCCTCAAAACTTAAATCAACACTTTTCCCTGGAAGTGAATAATTAACCAACATCTCCTTAATCGGTGTATCTAAACATAGGAGTTCTTCTTCAAAGAGACTTTCGAAAGTTAAGTCAATCGGAGTTTCTTGAACTATATTCTCATGCGATATTTCAGTGCTTGGCTCTTTGAAGATACTTAGATCAAATCTTCGTTTTTTAAAGGGAACTTTAAAATTATAATCCTCAACATGTGTCATCTTATCACTAAAATCGCACTTATCCTCAAATAACTTGCCAAGAAATAGAGACTCATTTTCACTTTCTTTTTCACAAATGTTCTCAATGAAGTTCACCTCAAATGTTTGGTCTTTTATCTTACGAGATTGGTTTTCCAGGTTGAAGACATTGACCTCTTTAGTCATATTTCCAAAGGTCAACCTCATGGATCCATTCCTACAATTTATGATCGCATTTGCAGTTGCAAGGAACGGACGCCCTAGGATAACGGGAGTTTGAGACCGAAGAGTGGATACAGGTTCGGTCTCCAGAACACAAAATCTACTGGGTAGATAAACTCCCCAACTCGGATGAGTACATCGTAATTTCTCCTTTGGGAATTTTGACGGATCGGTCAGCTAATTAGATTGTAACCTTAGTCGGACTAAGCTCGCCCAACCCAAGTTGTTGGTAGACTGAGAAGGGGAGTAAGTTGATACTTGCTCCCAAATCAAGAAGTGCATGCTTAATTGCAGTTTGACCTATTGTGCAAGAGATGGTGGGGCAACCAGGGTCCTTATACTTGACAGGGATCTGGTTGGACAATAGCTCACTAATGTTAGTGGCTAGCAAAACCTTCTTGGGCACATTAGTCTTTCTCTTCTTTGTGCACATGTCCTTAATAAACTTAGCATACTTAGGGACTTGTTGGATTGCATCAAGAAGAGGTATATTAATCTTGACTTGATTAAAAATCTCGCGTACCTTATCCATTTGTGCACATTGCTTATCTTTAAGCCTATTTGGGTAGGGTGCGATGGGCTTGTGCATATTTTTGGCTGACTTGTCTTTTTTGTGTTGTTGGCATCAAGTTGAGATGGAGTGGGATCAGGCAAGCTGAATGCTTGTTTGGAACTTGATGGTGTTGATACTTGGTTATCAACTTGTTTTCCCGACCGCAATGTATGAATCGCATTGCACTGACTCATATGATTCTCTTCAGCCAAGTGAGCTTGACTAGAGTTCCTAGGGTTTGGGAATGGTTGACTAGGTAGAGTACCCTTTTGCCTTTCTTGCTGATTCATTTGCATCTCTATCCTAGTCAAAACTTGAGCCAGCGTGTCATTGCTTTTAACGAGAGTGTCCACCTTTCTTTCCATATTGGAGAGCCTTGATTCCATTTGTGAATATTGGAAAGAGGGTGGAGGATTTTGATAGGGCGGATTTTGGAAATTGTTGGAGAATTTGGGCCTAGTTTGATCATTGTTACTTTGGCCCCATGACAAATTGGGATGGTTTCTCCAACCGGGATTGTAGGTGGGCGAATATGGATTGTTGGCGGGCGAATTGTTGGCAGGCCTTGTGAAGGCCGCACTCATATGTTCGGGCAAGCTTTGATGCGCGATGAAGACAGGACATTCCTCGAACACATGGTTCATATCTTGACAATAAGTACAGCCCACCGAAGATGTTGGGCTGACTTGGTTCACAGAGACTGGTTCTTTAGTTTCAAGAGCCTCTAGTCTTCGCATTACAGCAGCTAACTTAGCATCGGTTGCTATGTTGGTCTCAACGGAATGGATACCTCCTTTAGAAGAAGTAGGGTCATTAGTCCTAAATTTTTCCGGAGTTGGTTCCCATTGGATGGTATTATCAGCTAATTCTTCATATAATAACCATCCTTCAGTTTCGTCCTTTTTCAGAAATCCTCCTTGGCACATGGATTCTAACAGCGTTTTAGTTTGATATTCTAATCCATCATATAGAACTTGGCAAAGTTGCCATTTCTCTATCCCATGGTGAGGGCATTGGGCAAGGAGGTCCTTAAAATGTTCGAAATACTCCAAAAAGGTTTATTGGCTGTTTGCTTAAACTGTAAGATGTTCTTCCTAATCAGTGCAGTCTTGTGGACGGGATAAAATTTTTTTAAGAATTCCTTAACAAAATTATCCCACGAAGATATTGAACCGGCCTCTAGACTGTAGAGCCATTTCTTTGCTAAATCCTTCAAAGCAAAGGGGACAAACCTAAGTTTGATGTCATCTTTTCCTAACTTAGGAATATTCATCATGAGACATACTTCCTCAAATTCCTTATGAAGAAGTATGCATCCTCGGAGTCAAGTCCATGAAATTTCGGAAGGGTGTTGATGTATTGTGGCTTAAGCTCAAATGGGTCAACACCTTCATCGTTAAGCTTGATGCAAGAAGGAAGAGAGGTCCTAATAGGATAGAACCTATCTTGGAGTGATATTGGTTGTGCCATATGTGAGTCGGGCTTTTGCTCGGGTGGTGAACTAGTTCTAGTTAGCCTGGATGTAAGAGGGTCTCTCGACCAAGCGGACATGCACAATCAGCAAACAAGTTCACCCAATCAATCAAATAAAAAAATCAAAAATCCTAATCTAGGGTAAGCCTTGACCTAGACGACTCCTAAATTTAGACTGTCCTTAGGAGGTCTATTGTCGACGTTAACCACAAGCTAATCGGCCAGGCAGGTGGCAAGACCGGTGGGAGGTTTTCCGTCAGAGACGTTCCTTAATAAATAACCACCGTTCTTCGGGCTTTCGGCCCTCAATCCCCTGCCTAGACACCGATTTGACAAGGGTTAATTTCGAACAATTTTCCTTCTTCGGTCAATCTCCTATTGAGTCCGATTAACCTAGGGCCAACGTCTAGTCAAATTTTAATTAAAGTTAGGGTTGTGAGTGTGACGGATATGATTTTTGGGCCAAGGAAGGGTGATGAAATCCCCACCTTATCTTGCTTATGGGTTATGCCCTTAAGATGAATTAGTGTACGTGTAAAGCTGTAGAAAAGTAATCACTCAAGAAAGCAGTAAACAACCAAGAGTGTTTCCTAATCTATATGCTATGCAACGTACCTTGTCGCCAGCACTCTTCAACAGAATTAAAAAGATTAAAATAGACATGTGCCCTAAATGCAAGAGTCTAATTTTTTTTTATTTTCAACAAATGGGTTAATGTTATTAATTAGTAGTTGCAGAGTGATAACAGAGAAATTTAATCACAGCAGTAAGCAAATTTTGCAATGCAGAGCAACCTGCAGAAATCTTGATTAGTAGTGTACTACTATTGCCGCGGATATGCGGCTCTTTCCGTGATTCCGCGGCAAATAGGTAGGCCCTGGTGCTCTGCCATCGAGGGCAGAGGCACTGGGTAGCTATGTGTCCTTGCTGCTGCTCTTTTTTCCTGTTTTCTGTATCTGCAAACAGAAAGAATAAAAATTGATTAGATTGAGGAAATCGTGTCGTTCCTTCCCCGGCAACGGCGCCAAAATTTGATTGAGATTTTAAGAATAAAAAGAATTAAAGTTCAGATTTCTTAGTCTCAATGCGAATCCGCTGTAGCAAGGGCTCAAGCGGGTCGTGATCCTCAGGGAAGGATGCGATGCAAGCTTTTCGACCCGATTCCTCTTTAACTTCAAAATAAGAGAAGAAGTGATTAGATTTGAGATATATGATATGAAAGATGTGGCTTTGCTGATCTTCTATCACAACCCTATTGCAAGTTAAGGAGATTAATCATCATATTGAAGCATATATAATTTACCCTAGGTTTTTAAGACTAATTCAAGCAAGAAAAATCAATACTAGACTCTAACAAAGTTACATTACTTAAAAACCAAACTATGGTTCATCCTAACATCTAGGTACAGCTTAATAGAAGATTAATCTTAAAGTTAAGCTGTCCTAGTTCTTAAGTTTGAAGTCATGAGGGTTTTTTTTAATATGCATCCTAGATTAAGAAGTCTAGTTATTTGTTTGATCTTCAAGAAAAGTTATTATTAAACCTAGGGTTTCTAGAGATGTCCTTAATCCGATCAAATCTTAACAGCTCTAGGGTTGCTTTAAGAATCTCAGCAAACCACTAAAGGAAATTAGTTCATCATCATTCTTTTTTTTTTTAATTTATTTATTTTTTTATTTTATTTAATATCAAAGATTGCAAAGAAGCAAAGAAAAAGAAAACCAGAAGAGATCACAGATTAAAAAGAAAACCAGAGAGATCACAAAATAATATTAAAAATAGCAGAAAATTAAATAGGAAAAAGGTAACCTTTATTCGATGAACGTCTCCCAAATACAAGCTCCTTCTTCCACAATGTGCTTGAAATAAAATTACAACTTGCTTGAAATTTAAAGAGAAATAGCTAAAAGAAAACCCTAATACATCTCTGGATGCCCCCTCTGCTGCGCCTGCAGGGATATTTATAGGTGCAGAAGGCGGTGGAGTCACGGATAAGATCGTGCCAAAAAGTTGTTGCCCTGTCTCATCTATACTGCCGCAGAATTGCGGCTTTTGCCGCGTTTCTGCGGCAGTTTGGTGACGTCTGGCCACGCGCTTTGGCGCGTGGCCTCTCCTGGTCCATCCATTTGGGCGTCTGCTTCTGGAAGCTGCATCCTGGCTCTTTATTCTGGATTTTTCGAGATAACTTAGTAATCAAGTTACCTTGATCTCAAATATCCCAAATCTTCTATCCACGAATTTCCTTCTTATCTTGGGCTTTTATCCTCATCCTGCAAGTGTTTAGGGTGGATAGAAGTCTATCCTTCCCTTATCTTTGGTATTTGCAACTTTTAGCCCTTGTATTTGCATTTTGACTTCTTGTAATTGCGCTTTTGCACCTGGGCTTCAAACATGGGCTTGGATCTGGGCTTTTGGGCTCTTTTAAGCTTTATTTATTATTAAAATAATAATTCGAGGCCTGCACACATTAAATAACAAAATATTAATAAATGTGCATTATAATATGAATAAATGTGCAAATGTGATGGTAAATATGATGACAATTATGCATTTTTTACTACTAATCAATACCTCTGGCACTTCAAATTTTCACTTGTCAATTCTCACCAATAGAATGACAGGTCCTCAATTGCTTTTATCATGAGTCAATCTCTGTCAAGTTAATACTACACCTCTGACAAATTACTGTTAAAGTTTAACACCACACCTCTAGACAGTAATCAGGTTTCTGTCAGGTTTAATATTACACCTCTGACAGTCACTTTTCTTCAGACTTCCATATCGAAGCTGAAATGGATGATGCTAAGTTAACATTACACCTCTAGCATCAAGTCATTGCTAAGTTAAACAATACACCTATGGCCATGACTTTCCCTCGGACTTCCTTATACAAGCCGAGATGACCAATGCCAAGTTCAACATCACACCTCTAGCATTACCCTCAATGTCAAGTTAAACATTACACCTATGACAGTGACACTTCTGAGTTAAGTTAATATCACACCTCTGACTCACATCCTTGTCAAGTTAACATTACACTTCTGACATGACCACTTTCAACCCGTTAAGTTAATATCATACCTCTAACGGTAACAAACTTTCCTAGATTCCCCACGAGTCTAGTCTCACTTGTTATTCTCTTCAACAGAATAACAAGTCTACCTAAAAGCATTGTTAGGTTAATACTACACCATCAACATTGTTTCCATCAAATCCCCAGCTGAGCTCAATCAAGTTAATCCCAAACACTTGATAAAAGTTCACCCTCCCTGGGGGTACCAATTCTACTTGTCACTTTCTCTTATAAAGTGGCAGGTCCACCAAAAATTATTTCATCTCTGTCAAGTTAATATTACACCTCTGACAGTATTGTGAGAGTTCCTGAAATAGGATCTTTCCCTACAAAGTTTAACTTATTAAGATTATCATCATAATTTTGACAAAGTCAAAGATTCTTTGCTTCTATGAGTCTAACTGAAGACAAAAAGTTCAAGACAATGAAAGAGGCAAAAAGAAAAGTGTCACTTTTATTTATTTCCAGGCATATGAAAGTGATACAAAACGCTCTCTTATACAATAAGATTGAGTGTTACAGTTAAAACGCTCTCTTATACAATAAGATTGAGTGTTACAATTAAGGAGTACAAAGAAGTCCCTCTCTCTCTCTCTCAGAGGCCGTACTCACTCCTTGAAGCCGCATCTAATTCCAAGTGCACGATGTCTGAAGAAGTGCAAACTGTGGCGACAATTGGAGCCGGTTGCACTATGGTGCATGATGTAAACATCGAAAGAGCCCTAGCTGACTAAGCTAAGAGCAATGGTGTTCTTGAGGTCCGGTGGCAGCAGAAAGCCCTGCAACCCTTCATTCATGAGCATCTCTTTCCCCAGCAGGTCATCCAGCAGACATGGAGAGTCCTCGATGTCACTTCTGGAGTGGGAGAGGAAGAGGATCCTATCTGCCACTGTATCCACCGTAACCTCCTCGCCACCATACTTACCCTGACCATCCCTTGCCAGCAGGCATGACTGGTACAGTGGATCTGAAGAGACCTTGGCAAGGGTTAAGTCCTCGTCAGGGACATAATATATTCCCTTGTAGACGATGAGGACCATAATATATTCCCTTGTAGATGAACATCGAACGAGTTCGCCGACCGGAATATTCTTCCAGGGGCCCAGCGAACCTGAAAAGGACAATCAAGCCTACCTACAAGGAATAAACAAGGGGTTAGAAAATCTGGAACTTAGTATACTTCAACAAAGAAAACTAAGTGACAGACGCGGCTATTGTCGAAGACTTCAGACGCGGAATGAGCTCGCGCAGTGAGTCAAAATACCGCGTCAACAGAAGCAGACGCGAATCAAAACTGTGCCACACACAGGATTCAAACGCGGTCTCATTTTGCGCCCGCGCCTAAAACACAAGGCGCGAAAGGACTCAGACGCCGAAAATTGCCATCTCCCTGTCGAGGGAATAGGGGTTGCAAAATTCGGGTCTGAAACCTTCAGCCCGAGTTGGAATTCATCCAAGTCAGTGGCCTTAAAACGCGAGCTTCATGAGCAAAGTCAGCGTCAAGTGCCAAAGACTTCTGTACTCGCGTCCAGGGAAGTTTAAGTCGGCGGCGTAAATTCCAGAAGGAATGCACCAACTCAGACTTCATGAGGAAATCCAGATGATGATGATGCCAAAGTGCAAACTTGGGTGGACTAGAAACATCACGGCAAGTCGGGACGGCATACCAGCAAAGGCCTCTGTCAAGAGTTTAACTCTCTGCATCAGAATATGGACATGGAAGGTGATCAGAGAGACACTTTGTCCTGAAGAGACCAAACAGAAGCATGAAAGCTCTGGGTCATCTTCTTCCCCGGAGTCGTCTTCATCCATGAAGACAGTACCCCGTTAGAAACTCTGAAGAAGGCGGAAGTTCGCAGAGCAATCGTTCTCTTAAAAGGGAAAATAGTCTAAGATTGGGACTGCTAAAGAAGGCGAGCCCCTATTTATAGGCCGCTCCTGGTAACCGTCATTAATGGTTCATCAATTGGAACCGTCGGCCTTAATGACCGCACGATTGTCAAAGTCCAATGGGAAGCTGACGCGTGGAAGGTCGCTTCGGGAAACGTTGAAGACGCTGGTCTCCAACCGCCAGCGCCGGTTTTACATTAAAGGGTATTAACGCCCAAGTCCAATGAAGAACCGACGCGTGGACAACTGCTTCGGGAAACAACGGATGACCCGGTTTCCCAATCGTCAGTGAAGACTTGATGTTCAATCGTCAGTGAAGACTTGACGTTCAAAGATCTCATAAAATCTTTATGTCAGGCCGCATGTAACGTCTGGAAGTTACGTCGATACGCGATGGGAAAACCGCGTCCTGGAACCCGCGTCTCTTTTTTCAGAATGAATGACGTCCACCTGCGTTCCAAAGGAAAGTCCGCGTGACTCAGAATCGCGTCCCTTCAGCAAACAGGGCCCATTTTAAGGGAAAGCACTTGACTCAGCAAAGGACTTAGTCCATTCTGAGATTAAGGGGAAAATACACAAGGCTGCGTCCCTCGCGTCCGCTCGAGTCGCGTCTTCATTGGCAGGACAGACTCGCGTTACTCAAAGCCGCGTTTCTCTCTGCGAGTTGACGCCGCCGCGTCTCCCTATGGATTGACGCTGCGTCTCATCAAAAGGACTTAGTTCTATCTGAGTTCTTATGAACTGATGACCGCGTCTCTCCATGAATTGACGCCGCGTCTCATCAAAAGAACTTAGTTCTACCTAAGTCCCTATGAACCAATGCCGCGTCTCATCAAAAGGGCTTAAGGTCCTATGGGTCAAACGCCGCGTTTCATTTAAAGAACTTAGTCTCACCTAAGTTCAGCATTCACAGTCAGTTAATCAAAGATTGTGATCAAGAGGTCGAATTCATCCACAGCAAGGCAACAAAGGTGGTGGAACCAAAAACTTCAAAGACTTTTATTATATCAAAAATGATAAAAGTTAATACAAAACACTCTTAGTGAATAGAGTGTCCTTTTCTTAAAAAAAAGAGAGAAGGCTACAAGTCCTGGTCCGCCAAAGAACGGATTTGCTCTCTAAGGCGATGTATCTTATGTTGACGCGCCTTCTCAACCTCCATGAGAGCTCGGGCCCGCAGATCCGCTTCAGACAAAAATTCCTGCGCTTGCACTCGGAGGGATTCCAGCTCGGACGAACGAACAGAGAGGTCCGCTTCAGCTTGCGCCTTGGCAACCTCTAACTCCGCTAGCCTCTTTTCAGAGGTAGTAAGCCTCTGTTCGTTGAAGACAATCATGGCCTCAACCCTGGCTATAACAGCCCGAGAGTCAAGGATAGCCTGCTTTGCGGCCTGTATGATCGTCTCTGACTCCTCGGACTCAATCGCCAGCCTTTGGTGATCAGCCTGGACACGTTCAAGAAGACGAGTGCTATCGGTTATCTTCTCCTCCACCTCTCTTCGCTCCTGCTCTTGAGCAACAAGGAGCCTGTTCAGCGTTTCTTGGGCTTCATGGGATGAACCGGCATCATCCTCCAGGGATCGAAGCTCTTTCAGGTGCTGTCCCAGCTGATCCACCAGCAGCTGACTCGCCTGGGCTAGTGAAGGGCCTCCGGCCAACTTGATGTTCTCGACCTGGTTTCCGAGAAACATCTGGGCGAAGTCAAGGGAGCTACCCCTAGTCAGGACGAAATCGATGCATGTTCACATCGAGGTAAGGAACTGCTGCACCGCCTGGCGTGTCAAAAGCTCCATGATATCATCATCCGAAGTGCTCCCCGATCCCCTTTCTATCACGGGGTGGGGGATGTAGATCGGCTCTGTTGGTGCAAGAGTCGAGCTGACCACGGGTACGGCAGGAGCAGGAGCAGCCACTGGCGCTTCTGGGGGTACCACCTCTGCAGGAACCTCCACAGCCGATGACAGGGTAGTGAGCTCGACCTCCTCAGAAACCTCAGCCAAGGCTTGGGCCGTGTGGCCTTCCGGAGGGACACTGACTGTCAGACTCTCTACCTGGGCCCCCTCAGTTCTCTCTGCAAGTTATCTCAACATTAGCCAGAATGGTAAAAATAGAAACATCCGAGACATCAAAACTTCCTTACCAAGCTGGAGATCCAGAGATGTCGAATCCTTGGGCGAACCCTGCAGAGGAGAAGTCTCCCTGACTTCAGTGGTGACCTCCTCTTCCTGCAGAGTAAAAGTCTCCCCGATTTCGGTAATTGCCTCGGCAGCTGGAGTCTCAACTCCTTCCGGCTGGGTCAACTCTTGCACCATCTCCTCGATATGCGAGGAGGTTGCAGCCTCGGTATCCTCAGCCAATCCTGCAGCATAAAAGGAGAATGTTAAAGCCTCCTCTTCAAAATGAAAAGGGAAATCAGGTCAGAAAGTGAAAAGAGTACCTTCAGCAGGAGCAACCGCTGGTGGTGACGTCGTCGCCGGCTCACACCCATGTATTTCCTCCTCCGAGATGTGTGCGAATTTGCTCGGATCAGGAGGAGCGGGTTCGTCACCAAAGTCGACCTCATCCTCAAAATCGCTTCCACTGCGGATGAGGAAGACGACAGTTCAACATGAGAGGCCTCGGTAGCCGGAGCCTTGCCTCTTAACACCCCAGTGGTAGGGCTGGGGTCAACCATCCGAGGACTGGAGATGAAGACAGAAGGAGACCCAGGCTGTTGTGCCTCATCCCTCCTCTGAGCTGAGGAAGACTCGGGCTGAGCTGAGATTCCCGGAATCTTAACATCGCCTCCGCTCATTATATCGACCTCGAGCTGCTCGGTCTCGTCAGTGGCGGTGGGTCTGTCAGCAGGCTCCCCTTCCTCTGCAATCACGAGGCTCCTGCGGTGTAACCTGCGGGCATGGACTAAGGGAGTGTCATCCTTGTCCACCTCTTCCTCCCTCGGCTCCCCAACACCAGAAGGGATGTCCGCGGATCGAGAAACTGCAGCCGTCAAGTCTCTCCGGACCTTCTTTAGGGCAGGCTCAGCAGTGAAAGTAGAGCCTTGACGACGCTTGCTCACCGCCTGTCGAGCCCTGGTTGGTCGCGGCTCCGCCCTTGTTGGTCGCGGCTCCGCCCTTATCGCTCGCGGCTCCTCCCTTGACCTTCTCCCGACCTCCTTCAGAGCCTTCAGGTACTGCTCGACGCCTCGCGAGCGTTTACCGGACTCCGACCTTGCTTCGAGATTTGCATTGATACTCTCAATACATGAATACTCCGGAACAAAGTATGGTGTCGGTTGACTTGGAAGTACCAGGAGCAGAAGCTGAAGCTCATACGGCACTTTGATCCCTCGATAGGTAGACGGAAAGTTGCTTTCGTCCCTCCGGCCATACTGTAGTACCAAGCCCGAGCACCTTCGAACAAGTTCCCTTCGAAGGCGAGTCGAGCATTGGGATTGCCGACGTAGAGTTGATCGTAGCCGAACTGTCGGGCGAAACGATTCGGCATGTACGGCTCGATTGAGCATGAAGTCCCTTGCCGGAAAATCACATATCCGGGCCGAATGTTGATCAACCACCAGAAGACCCCCGTGGACAACCTCGTGAAGTCATCTGGGCCCGCGGAATCAGTAACTAGATTCCCAAAAGATGCACCAGGGATCTCGGGGAAGCAGCGATTGAGCTGGTAGTTCGAAGCATCTGAAATGCACTTCCGGACGAAATACATATAAGTATTACGCCAGTCCGAACCCTCCAACCGCTGTACAAAAGGGGCGAAACCCTCACTCCAAGGCACCGGCGTCATCAGGGAAGGGCAGTGCATCACGTACCAAGCCATGAGGTACGTGTAAGGCAGCTCGATCCGAGGGTTGGGGCGCTTCACCGTTGGCTTCCCCTCTGAGTCAAGGATCGGTTGGCCATGAGAGTCGACAGCCTTCCCTGGCTCGCAGAAGTTGTGGGTTAACGCCCGCAACCCGCTCTGAATGCCAGCTATCACGGCCGGAAGAAGGGCTATGGGACTGCCATGGGCCAGGAGCACCGCCGGGTACACCACGTCGGCAATAATGACTTCATGTGGCAGCGTGGGCACCACACAACGCTTCAGCCACAGCATTAAGAAGCCCGCCAACAATGCTCGATCGGAGATAGGGGTCCGGGCTTGATGGTGAAAGCTTTCGAAGACCATGTCAGGTTCGAAACCGTCCTCGTTCGAATCCGTGGTGTAGAAGCCTTCCGGAGCCTGGGCGATCCTGTCGGCAATCTCCTCGTCGGAGCTGGGAGCCAGTCGGGTTATTGGATGGTCTTTCTTATTGACGTTGTTAAACAGATAGCTGGCCCAAGACAGCTGCTTGACTCCTCCCGGCCTCCAAGTGGTTACCTGGCCGCAAATATGGAAGTGACATAACACTTCCCATAAGTCTCGTACATTTGAGGAGACCCTTTCTTCATAAGGTTGAGCTCCTCAGTGGTTGGGATATATTCCTCATAGGGAGAATCCCCTGTTGCCAGCCCTGAGACCTCATGCAACTCGTGCAGTGCAAGGCCCATCTCTCCGACCGGGGTGAAGAATGTCCCCGTCAAAGAATTGTAACGCTCCAGGACCCCGAAGAAGTTCTGAGAACTCGGCGGGATGCCATACTGCACGGCCCTGACTGCTGGGTACAGTCCCACAGGCTCTAGCAGATCTCCAAGATCGACAAGGACGAAGCTCACCATCCTGCGCCACCAATACTTCTCGGTGGAATGAACCCACCCGGGCGCACGGAACTCAACCGGAAAATCACCCTCCGCTTTCATAAACGCGTTGAGGAAGGTAGTGCCGAGTTTTGGTATCTCTCCAACTGGGAGCTCAGACTTGCGCGACCCGGGAACAGGCCGAGAACCGCTCTATCATGACCATCATGACGGTATACCTTCTGGGAGCCCAAATCACCGAGGGTAATCTCAGGGTCGTATCGGGAAACGTCCCATTTCATCTTTCGAGGGACGGACATGTGCTGGAGATAAGACAGCGGGAACATCCTCTCCATGTCTGGAAGAAAGAATCTTCTATCCCCTTTCTGACGGAGCCATCTATAATTTCCATCGTACATGGAATAGCCGCCATCACCGATACGATCTCCGAAGAAGAAGGCAGGCTTCTCCAGCTTGACGCGATCATCCGTTGTGAATGTTGCATCGGTCATAAGCACCCGAAGGGTTATCATATCAACATTTGAGAGCCTTTTCTGGCGCTCCTGCGACTTGTCAGCAGTCACAGGTACTGTCCTTCGTAGCACGAAGGCCAGATCATGGTCAGCACCACCTACATGTCCAAAGTGGCGCTTCTTGGCGAGTGGGGCAGAAGGGTGTGGTACTGCAAAAGAAAAGGACACTTAATCAGACACTTTATCAGAAAAATGCTAAGTGTCTATAGTCCAAACGCAGAAGAGATACTGGACGCAGGAATTATCAAGTCCGCGTCCAGACCTGCGAATCTGCGTCCAGACGCAGAAGAAATACTGGACGCAGGAATTATCATTCCGCGTCCAGACCTGCAAATCCGCATCCAGGCGTAAGACCAGCGGGATCAAGTCCGCGTTTTGCAAACCAAAACTTATGAAAATTCTCTAAGTACTTGGGCTCAGGCGCCAGATTCATCAAAAAAAACCGGTACCTGATGTCATAAAACGCAAGGATCAAGTCCGCGTTTTGAAAACCAAAACTTAGAGAAAGTACTTGGACTCAGGTACAAGATTCATCAAAAACCTGCACCTGATGAAAAATCTTCAAGTCCGCGTCCGAACTCTTCACAATTAGAAATATTCTAAGTGAAGAATCCGAAATGCAGGACTCGCTGGCACCGGGTCATCAAACCCGCGCCTTGGTTATCAACTCAAAGACCGCGTCTGAAACTGCGTCTGAGAATCAAACACGGTTTGTTTTCTGTGTTGACGGTTCTGTGTTAATGGTTCTCCTCCAAAAGATATCTTTTTGGGGTTCCATGAACTCCCATTAATTGTGAAGTTCAAGCCTAAACGGCGTTATACCTGGGAAAAGGACTTCCTGTGCGGAGGAACCGCCCCTCTGGGCCTCGGCGACGATCGCTCTTGAAGAGGATGCGGTTGGCTTGGTCTTAGGTGCCATTGGTGATTAAGAATTCAGTAATGGAGATGAACAGAGAAAGAAGAACTCTTCTTTCTTAAAAACTCTAAACAAATGCGCTCGGAGAAGAAGAGGTATCTATCTGACTGTTGCCATTTATAGGCACAGGGATTCGCGAAGATACGCAGCGCGTGGCTCGATTAGTTCTGCAGCGAGTCATCGCTTGACGCGTGAAAGAAATCATTTTGATGATTCGCGAAGATCATGCGCCATGACTCTGCAGCGAGTCATCGCTTGACACGTGGAACAGATCATTTAATGAACCGGGAAATCCGCGCGTCAAAAGGTGAAATCCCATCGGTTCCCCAGGCCAACTGGCAGTGCAATCATGACATGGCACGGATTCGCACCCGACGGTCGCGTCTCTTCGATGACGTGCCCCGTCATCACCGCCATAAATGCATTCAAAAAGTCGCGTCTCTCTAAGAAGTTCGTGTCTTTCCAGCTCGGCTGAATATCGCGTCTGCTTTATGGAAGATCAGTCGCGTTTTTCATTTGCCAAAAGACGCACCCCATGAAAGTCGCGTCTTTAAAGCAGTACCATCTCTGCTTTTTAAAAAAAAGAACCAGCGTTCGGCCTCATGCTTCTGTAAATCAGTTCAACAGTACACTGGCACAAGCAGACGACCGACCACTCCTGGCTTAAAGCGCACCCGTGACAGACTAAAAGCAATCGGGGAGGTTTTAGACTGTGTATCTAGACACTCAACATGATCAATTCTAGTGGCTTCAAAGAGTTCAACAGTACACTCACGAAGACCAACTCCAGATAAGATCAAACCCGGAGCACTAACAGTCCAGTCATAAAGGCGAATGCGGCTAAAATCCAAAGTATTTCGAAATCCGTCCCATTTAACTGCGGAATATCGAAAACTTTGGAGGGGGTTCTGTAGGCTGTCTAAAAATCACTAAAAGACAAGCCATTAAAAAGCAGAGTTTCAAGTTCTAGACGCGAAGGCTCAGCACCAAGGCACGAGGGTCCAACACCCGCGTCTCAACATCAAGGCGCGTGGGCTCGACACCCGCGTCTCAACATCAAGGCGCGTGGGCTCGACACCCGCGTCTCAACATCAAGGCGCGTAGGCTGACATCCGCGTCTCAGCACCAAGACGCGAGGGTCCGCACCCACGCCCCAGTTATAACCGCCCTGATCGTGGGGCCAGTCACCGCCCATGTAGCGGGAAAGTTGGCCCTCATCGTGAAGCATTTTTAGGGGGCACGTTCACCCCCTAGGACCTCTATAAATAGCCTCGTTTGCTATGAGGTCGAAAAAAAAGGGGGGAAGGCAATCAGAAGGCAAGGGGGGATAGACACAAGGGCGATCAGAAAGGCATCTGGCATCAAGAGGATCAGAAGATCACAGAGAGAGACAGACCGAGACAGGAGAGAGCTCAACTCTTCGTCAAGCTTGCTGCGTACAAGCTGCTCTTTGCCTACCTTCTCTTTGAGAGTTTTGGTAGACAGAGCTGTGCTACTCTTTCTACCAGCCGAAGAGAAGATCCCTGACGATCCCGACGGTCATCCGGTCAACGGAGAACAAGATTCACTCTCCACCGCCACACGAAGAACCCAGCCTTAAACAAAGGGAGGATTCAAGACTCAACATCCTCCCTCCCTTGTAACTGGAAGGAAAAAGCAGTTTTGTTGTAATTTTTTCATCTGATTCAAGGAAAATTTTACAGTAAAGACTTCTTTCTCTTTTTTCCGGCGCATACAATATGCATCTTATGACCGTGAATATTTTAACTAAGGGTTCTTCAACTCTAACTCTTATGCCTTATTTATGTATATATTGGTGGTAATATTTTTTTAGCTTTCTCAGGCTTTTTAATTTGCTCATGTAATGAGCCTTAATTGGTGACTCCCAAACCGGATGGTTTTAGGGCACTGGGTGAGGAACACTCCAAGGGCTTAGGACTCGAGCAAATAAGGTCACAAAAACTAAGAATTATTTGGTAATATGAATCACTTTTAAGCGTGAATAATCATGCTTTATGAGGTACAAAAATCCAGCTTAATCTGAGGATTCTTATTATATATAAAATATTTTTTCTTTTTTTATTTTTTTTGAAGGCATAAGAATCTTTGTTTTTGAACCCTAAGTATGTAAGTATATAAAAGATGCATATTTTATCAAAATCAAGACTAGATTATTTATTCAATTTTTCTTCCTATTCCTAGAAATTAAACAAATTACTTATTTCAATCAAGTATAAGAAATCCTAATTTTTTATTCTCCTATTCCTTAAAATTAACTAAATTTCTTGCAAAAATAGGTCAAAATATTGTTTCTCTTTTCAAAAAAATTTAAAGAAATTTATTTTTTTATATATACAAATAAATAGAAAACCTATATTAGAACCCTCCCCCACACCTAAGCTTGACATTGTCCTCAATGTTAAAATATATGCTCATTGTGCTAGCATTGAAAATGAACAAGGTGAAGGGTAGATAGTACCTTGGGAGCTGCAATAAGCATATAAGATAGGGGGTAAGAGTAAAATAAAAAGATGAAGGCACACCCTCAAATCTAGATAAAAGCATCTCCTATAGAAAAGAAATAGAAACTCTACAATGGAAAAAAAAATAAAGAAAATAAACTTTTTATAGAAAACATTTCTGGGTTGCCTCCCAGCAGTGCTAAGTTTAATGTCTTCAGCCAGATACAATCACATGTCACTCAACCTCTATGTATGACCTTCTGATGTTGGACCAGAAATTAAACAATTTTCTTGTGTAATCCTTGAAGCGAGACAATAGTGCATTCAAGAATGTTGAAATATGTGTCCAAGATTTTTCAATTTGAGTGCAAAATTTCTTGAGTAATATGGCATAGGCAGGCAATTGTTTAATCACATTTAGGAGAGGAATATCAATTTTTACAAGTTTGATATCTTCTAGCACTTCCTAGTCTTACTCTCATCCAAATGGAAGAGCTGATCCAGACATTTGGGGAAGTATTCACAGGGTTCATCAGAAACCTCAATGGTCGTCTTAATTTGTGATCCAATGAAAAATTCATAAGGAGAAACCAATGCATTTTAGTTTTGCTGCCTAATAGTAGACTCTAAACATGTGTCAATTTTGAAATCGTCTACTTGACCTTGATTTTTTTCGTCTGTTTTATTGACCTCAACCCAATTTTCAAAAGATTGATTATTAGATGGTTCATCAAAAGTGAAGATACTCAAATCAAATTTTTTTTTCAAAGAGAAGTTTAGACTTGAGCTCCTCAACACATGTCTTCTCAAAACACTCATCCTTAAATAATTCTTTAAGAAATATTGGCTCATCATCGACGCATACATCCTCAACATTATGATCAACATGCTTCAAAGAAGTTGTGTGCATTACCAAATCATCCTTAACCAATTCATCCAAAAATATTGAATCATCAAAGAATTGTTCAATTAGTGGCTCATGGTAAGATGGGGTGTCAAGCTCATGGATATCTCCACCATCCTGTTCAAACTCATTAATTTGATTTAAGTGAAATGATAAGGGTACTGGTTCAAGATTTGAGTCAACATGTGATGTGGACTCTTATGGTAGTTCAATTGGTTCACTTGATAGCACTAATGGAACTCTTGAGTTTGATCTGGAATTAGGGTTGAAGCAGATTGATTGATATAAGTCGTTATTTCATCAAAATGCATATCTCTGTAAGCACTTCTCTCGATTAGCTCTTGATTAATTTGATTGTTTTGAATTATACACTGTTGCATGATTTCTAAACTCTTCTCTAATGTGCTTTGCAAATTCTCATGCTTATTATCAAATACACAACATGAAAGTGATAGTTCAGTGTAGGACCAATTGATTGATATGATTGATCCCATGAATATTGAGGACAATTTCAACCCTCAGAATTGAAGTTTAATGGATAGGGTTCGTTTGTAGGTCTTTGAAATGTGTCAAATTGATTTTGACCTAGTCCTAATGAATACCCTATTAAAGGACACTCTTCTAAATGATGAGATGAATCATAGCAGTGATGGCACCACATGGGAGGATGAGATGAATAAGATGAACTAGTAGGTTGGTTGTAACCATGAAAGCTCAGAGGTGAGGATGGTGGATGAGAATGAGAAAATGACCTATCATGATAACAGTTGTAAACATCTTGATTTGGATAGGCTATGGGAGGAAAGAATTTTAAAATGATAGAAGGGTGGAGGGATGGATGAAAATTGATTTTTTTAACTTATTATTATTTTTTGCACATACAAATGACTCAACCAATCAATTGCAATTAAGTGTTTTCTTTATCTTGAATTTAATTTTACGGTAATCAATTTTTCAACAACTAATCTTAAGAGAATAGAATTCTTCTTAGTTAGACAGCTCCTAACTGGGTTAGAAGGATTGTGGGTTTACCGGTCAAACCCATTAAACAAGTGATTCGGCTTTCCCCCCAGGCTGGGCGCTTCCTAAATTCAGCCACTCTTTCTTAGACAGGGGAGTTCTTCGGTCCTTCTTCCAGGTCAGACACTGCCGCAATGGCTAAGTCACCCTTTCTAGACAAGAAAGCCCTTTTTTGCGACTTGAAAGTGTTCACCGGAATGTTCCCAAAATAGTTCCACTTAAATGAGCTCGAAATCCTAGTAGTTGAGTTCTAATTGATTTTAAATTAGTTCAAGTTTGAGAAAAAAAAACTTATATGCGGTGTGATTTGGGAGCCAAGGAACGAGTTATAAAATCCCAACCTTATGTGAGGGGGGACAACTCTTAAGATCTTTTTATGCAAATATGCACTAATACAACACAAAATTCAATCAATAAGCACCTCAAAAATCTCACTAATAAGAGATTCGTGGGTAGAGTTAGAAAATACTAACCTTTCTGGCGACTCTGAAGCAAGCAAATTTTTATTTTTTTATATTATTTTAGCAAAGCAATTATGTCATAAGCAAGCAAGCTTCGTCTTGTTGTGCAAGTTTTCAGTTGTTCATGCAATATCCCTGCAAAAGATAAATTTTAAATTAAACCTTAGAGATGGAAAATAATAAAAAGAAAAGATTTTTTATAAAGTTTGAAAAAAAATATTTATTATATTTTAAAAGATTTAATTTCTGAATTTTCTAATTAAATTTTTTTAAAAAATATTTTTTTATGAAACTAGAGAAGATTAAATGTTGATTTTTTTTTAAAAATTTTTTTCATAAGTCCCCGGCAATGGCGCCAAAAGCTGTTCGCGGTTCGAAGTTCATGAAGAAACACATCGTTGTTAAACCACGTACAAGTTATGAAATTTAAACTTACTAGAATCTTTTTAGAAAAGTGTGTAGTGACAAGTATAGGATCGAATTCACAGAGATGAAGAAATAACCTAAGAGTTTGAGATGAAGGGAAGAGAAAGATGAAAATCGGTAAACTTATTCCTTGTCGTCGCTTTGATGTTTCCCTCCTCCAAACGATACTAAAAATAAAAAGAACTAATAAAAGAAAAGAGAAAAGAATATGCGTAAGATTAGTGATGAATTCATAGAATCAACATAAAAAAAGAAAAAATGCATAAAAAATAAAAAACTAAAAGAGACTTAGGCTGAAGATGGTGCACAATCTTGAAGAAGAATCCTGAATTTTATTCAATAATCTTTGATTACAAACCCTCGATCTTCTCCAATCTCGCATTGCAATGCTCAAACTCTCCTTTTTTGACTTGTCAGCTCTCTGTGGTATACCTCTCTCTCAATGAATACAGGTACTTATAGGAAAATAAGGATAAAGGAGAGTTAGGGAGATAGGAGGAGCTGATTATTTCTGAATTTGAATCCTCCTCTTATCTCCAAACTTGACTTGATTTATCTAAAAAAAATTTCTGAAAACTCAATTCTGATCTGTAGCATGTTGGCAAGTTGATTGCTGAATATGACTTATCAAATGGTAGACTTAGAAACAGTGATCAATATAGGAATTGTAGCCCTTTAAAAAAAATTTTTTGATTATCTTGAATCATCAGATTTGAGTTTCAATAACGAAAGTTATGATTAAAATGCTAAAATATATCCAGTCTGAATTAGATTCTAAATTGCTTCATCTTATCCGTTGATCTTCTCTCTATCCATTTATCCTCAACGAAATCGATAGGGTCTTCAAAAAAAGTTATTTTTTCTTTGAATTTTTATAGTATTATCTTATCTGATAAATCCAATCTTCAGATAAGATAACCTCTAGATTCTCTGAATTTGAGTCGATCCCCTTTGATTTGAACTTTTGGATTTATTAGGATAGGATTCATGCTTATCTTTTCTTTGTCATACTCTACATGAATTAGGACATTAGATATGAGTTTGTAGGAATTATTACAAAAAGAATGTAGGAATATTCTTCATGAATTAGGACATTAGGACATATGAGTTTGTAAAAATTATTACAGAATAAATGTAGGAATGTCATAATAATTATGCAATATATGTGTGTCCAAACATGTATATCTTTAAGTCTCAAATCTATATTCTACTCTTTAATAGACTAGATTCTTAAAAGGTTCTAATCGACTTCAAGAATCTTCAAGCGGGCTTATTTGATAGCGACGTTAATTACTTTGATCTTCAATCTCGTTACTTGAGTGCCCTTGAGTAATCAACTCCTTCCTTTAAAGGAAGAAATCTGTTAGCTCTTCTTGAACCCTGAAACACACTCTTGAACTTGATTAGTACCAAATAGCTTCATATGCTTTGTTATCATCAAAACACAAAATCAGAGATTGTAACCTTTGGGCCAACACTCGCCTCTATTATCGGACGTCATGACTTTCACCTTTCACCCCGTCTGATTTTCTACTAAAGTTTTTCACTCCTTGAACTTCTGAAATACTTCCGATTCTGCTTCAAGAAGTATACCCAAACTTTTCTTGAAAAATCATCTATGAAAGTAACATAGTACCTTACACCTCTAATGGATTCTACTAGTAAAGGCCCCCACATATCCGTTTGCATGAGATTAGCAAGCCCTTTGTCTTATGCTGAGATGTAGAGAAAGCTACTCTACGTTACCTACCCATAATGTAAAATTTACAAAGATCAAGTTTACAATATTTGATGCCTGGTAAAGCACCCCTTTTGTGTGGGGTTTGAACACCTCGCTCGCTCATGTGTCCAAGACGCATGTGCCCAAATCTTGTAGTATCATTCTTCTTTGTTGTTGCTGAAGCATCACCAACAATAATACTTTCTGTCAAGTTGTACAAGTTTGCTATTCATACTCCTTTGAGTATCATCATGGAGGCTCTAGTAACTTTGATTCCTCCATCTGCATCAGAAAACTTGTACCCTCAAATTTTCAAAGCTCCCAACGAGAGAAGATTCTTTTTAAATCCGGAACGTGTCGAACATTCGTGAGGGTTTGAACATGTCCATCAAACATCCTCATACAGATTTTGTTGATACTAACAGTCTTACACACGGCATCATTTCCCATCAGGACAAAGCTTCCATCACAAGGCTTGTAGGTACTGAATTACTCTCTCTTTGGGCACATGTGGTATGTGCACCCCGAGTCAAGTAATCAAGCATCTGATATTTACCTTTTTCTAACTCAGCCATCAAGACATCACATGAATCCTCATCTGCTTCTTCGATAATCCTGACTTGATCTGACTTTCCACTGGTACTAGCCCCATTAGAATCTTTGTCGTCTTTCCTCTTCAGCATCTTATTGTATTTCATATACTTTTTCTTGATGTGCCCTTATTTCTTGCAAAAGTAGCAAGAGAAATTGAGAAGCCTTTAGATCCCTTTTGGGTCCCTACTCTTTGATCTTCCCTCGGCCCTTGACAAACAATCCCGAGGCCTCCTCCGTAGAATCTTTCTTCTTCATCAGCTCGTTACTCTGGAGCATCTGCCTGACATCTTCTAACTCTAAGGTCTCCTTACCATACATGATGGTGGCTGCCAAGTGGTTATAACTTGATGGAAGAGATGAGAGTAACAGAAGAGCTTTGTTTTCTTCTTCTAACTTAACCTCTAGAGCTAACAAGTCGCTAAAAATTCTATTAAAACCATTGGGATGTTGTAAAATAGGCGTACCTTCCTTTATTCAAAGGATGTATAACTGCTTCTTCATGAAAAGCTTGTTCGACAAACTCGTCATGTAAAGGCTCTCCAGCCTACACCAAAGATCAGCAGTTGTCTCCTCATTCATCACGTTGTAGAGGATCTCATCTGATAGGCAGGCACAGTATGATTGTCGCCTTTGCGCGAAAGTCGATGTTGTTCCACTCATCATCCTTCATCTTTGATGACTTCTTCTCAATACCAAGCAGGGTCTTGTGTGTGCCCTCCTTCATGAGCAACGATGTTACTCGCATCTTTACAACAAGAAATTGGACTTCCCGTTGAATTTTTTTTCACCTCAAACTTGGTTGTCGTGGTCGTCTTGATAGCCATCACTCTGATATCAATTGTTGATGATCTATCATCGATCAAACAATAGAGAAACACTGAGTTGAAAACTCGGCAGCGGAAGGGAAAGCGTAGAAGATCTACCACTAGTAAGAAATTGAAAACTAAATCACCATACAACCAAGGAACATAAGATTTAACGTGGTTCAGCAACGTGCCTATGTCCACAGAGAGGAGTGGAGAAATCTTTATTGTAAACAGAGAAAAAATACAAGAGTTATAAGAGATCTCTCTCACACAACTCTCAATGGTGAAAATCTGAAATTCTCTTGAATTCTTGGCACACCTTCAAAAAGCCACCACCAAGGGGTTTATAAAGGCACCTAGGATGATTCTAGTCCTTTATAAACTCCAATAACCAAATCAGCACCTCCTCAGAGAAATAGAAAATCCGTATCCAAACCAAAACAGAAGACAAATCCGTATTAGGAAACTTTCAGAACCTGAATTTTTCTCAAATAAATTTGAGGCATTTTAAATACTAACAATACCAAACACCAAAGCTAAGAAACATGATTCTCAATGAAGTACAATATTTATTAAAATTGCAACGATCCCCTCAAAATCAAGTGGGAAATCAAGCTTTTCAATACAACATATCCAATAATTTTATATGCCTGATTAATATCCATAATCCCATCTGTATTATACGGATTATAATACTTGTATGCTGTCCGTTTCTGATCCCTTTCACCCCGCAGTCCACTGAAATAGACAGGGCCGCATAGGCTTGTTCAATTGTAATAGACCCCATTTCAAACCAACTACTTCCCTTTAAGGCTCCCCCGCTCCAGAGAGCGTTACTTTCTTTTTATTGGAGGGCTATTTTTCAAAAAAAAAAAAAAAGCTCAAATAATAAATAATTTCAAAAATCGACTTCCCCCAAACTAATTCCAAAAATCGACTTTGATATACTACGTCGGCAGCAAGGCGGTTAGACCCACCAATATGGCGACTGCACAAGTCTGGGTCATTTTTAGTTCTCTCGTGATTGGCAACCCAAAAATCGACTTTGATATACTACGTCGGCAGCAAGACGGTTAGACCTGCCAATATGGCGGCTGCACAAATCTGAGTCATTTTTAGTTCTCTCGCGATTGGCAACCTCGGACGAAGCAATTTTTTTACCTGTGTATTGCGTTGTTTGGTGTTGCCAACCCGAACAAGGCAAAAATTAATTTTTTTTTAATTTTCGCTTTGTCTGATGTTGGCAACCCCAGACAAACAATTTTTTTTAAATTTTATCTCCCCTCTCCCTCCTCCCCTCTCCCTCTCCCTCTCTCCTCCTCTAACACATCGAAGGGGCAAGCGGCACGAAGAGGCTGGCGGCGCCCCCACTAGCAACTATGAGGTCACCATCGCCGCGGCGGCGAGCAGCCCTGCTGCTTCTGGACTGATCATAGTCCAGTTAAATGTTGGAATACTAAGGATTTTTTCCCACTGAGAGGTCTTGCATTTCAAACTTGGTCCGAGGCACGGTCGATGTGTATGTATATGCACGTGTTTACTCATGCGTGTGTTTTCTGCATTTCACAAGGTACATGTAGTGTATATTAATCTTCTTTACTTTGTAATTTACTCAGTGTAATTATGAATAGCACTAAACAGTTCAGAAAACTACACAAGTTGCTCCATTATGTAGCTGTTTTACCTTCTCAGGCTATTTAGGTCCCTGTGTTCTTGGAGCTGTTCTTTTTCAAAGATTGGGTTTATTGTCACTTGAAAATTTTGCCTCTCCTTAATTTCCCCGTCTACATGGGTCATTCTTGCACCAACGATGTGATGCTTGAATATTTTGCCTCTCCCAGTCTACACGGATCTCTTTTGTATCAATGATGTGACACATGAAATTTCATGCCTCTCCTTATTTTCCCAGTCCACACGGGTCTTTCTTTTATCAGTGAAGTTGATAGTCAACCTGGAAGTCAATACACCAGTCACTACGTTCTGTCTCAGTTGACAATAGTCAACTGGCCTATTCATTCTAAGCAAATCAGCTGATCTATTTATTGAAATTTTATTTTTGTCATGAAGAGTCATTCCATTTTATCTTCTACAATACTAATTCTATCAGCAAAAATTCCCTCAAAAAGAAATTCTACCTGAAAAATTCATGGCAAGTTGTCAATTTCTCTTTGCAGTCATGCATTTCATACTCTTGTTCTATAGTTCTTCGGCGCTACATAGCAACTTCACCGACATCTCAGCACTACTAGCCTTCAAAGAATATGTTGGCGACCCAGAGGGGATTTTGTCCAGAAACTGGACCACGAACAGCTCCTTCTGCACATGGGCTGGTGTCTCATGCAGCCACCGTAGGCAAAGAGTAGTTGCTCTTAACATTGAGAACTTTTCGCTACAAGGCACCATCTCTCCACACATCGCCAACATGTCCTTTCTGTCTTACCTTAATCTTGCCAACAACAGTCTAGCTGGCCACATTCCTGATTCCCTTTCGAAGTTGCGTCGCCTCAAGGCACTCATCCTCTCTGATAATCAGCTTTCTGGTTCTATACCATTTGCCATTTTCAACATGTCTTTTCTGACTGTACTACACCTTTATGATAACAATCTATCAGGAACTCTGCCCTCGAATAGCAGCTTAATTCCTTTGATGCTTCCTCGACTTCAAGATCTGAGTTTGACATATAATCAGCTCAGTGGCAACATCCCTTCCAGCCTTTCTCATTGCCAGGATCTTCGCTATCTCTTGTTGCCAGCTAATCAGTTCAGCGGAGACGTGCCATCAGAGCTGGGAAACTTGAAGAAGCTCAGAGTTTTCGAACTCACACAAAACAATCTCACAGGTACAATACCGACCTCTTTGGGCACCTTACAAGTCTACTTAAACTAACCCTTTCTAGCAACAACTTCCATGGGGGTATTCCTGAGGAGTTGGGTGGTCTTGCAAATCTCCAATTTTTAATCCTTGATAGCAACTATGGCATAACTGGTCCTATACCCACTTCCCTCTCAAATATTTCATCACTGGAGGCCCTTGACCTGGCTGCTAATAGCCTTACTGGAACAGTAAGGTTGCAATTAGGGGGCATGCCACACCTGAGGATCTTGTTTCTCGGAGCGAACAAGCTAACTGGAGGTTGGACTTCCTCACTCAGGGCAGGGTTTTAGAATCAGTAGACTTGGCTGAAAATGAACTGGTTGGATTCCTTACAACTGTCGTAGCGAATCTCTCAACAAATCTGCAATTGTTTCAGATTAGTTCAAATCATATCAAGGGAAAAATTCCCATTGAAGTTGGTAATTTAACTAGCTTGTCAACGCTTGCTTTAGGGGAGAATGAGTTGGTTGGAACAATACCGTCTGAAATCCTAATGCTAGAAAGTCTTCAATGGCTAGAATTGGCTGGTAACAGATTACACGGGTCCATCCCTAGCGAACTTGGTCGGTTAACAATATTGAACGAACTTTTCCTTGACAGAAACCGTCTTTCTGGATCAATACCTGAGTCAATGGGTAATCTCAGCAGACTACAATACCTGCTATTGAATGCTAATGCATTATCTTCAGGTATCCCTCAAAGAATTTGGAGTCTCTCTAACCTAATTGAGTTGGACATGTCACGAAACAATCTCAGTGGATTTCTGTCTTCAAATGTGGGGAACATGACGGCCTTGGACACATTGGATGTATCAGTAAATCAGCTATCAGGTGACATTCCGAGTTCTTTAATGGATCTCCAAATGCTTAGTTTTCTGGATCTTTCCAATAACTCATTCGAAGGTAGCATTCCTCAATCATTCAACCAGCTTATCAGTATTACCGTTTTGGACCTGTCATGCAATAGTCTCTCAGGTGTTATACCTGACTCCTTGGCCACCCTTCGACATCTCAGCAGAATAGATCTATCTTTCAACAAGTTGGAAGGAAAGATTCCAAACGGTGGTGCATTTTTGATTCCCAATGTCACATCTTTGGTAGGGAATGCAGCATTATGTGGAGCACCCAGGCTAGGTTTTCCTTCTTGCCCTACAAATGCTACTGGTTCAAATTCAGGGAGTACGAGGCTGCGTTTGCTCAAGTATATCCTACCTCCTGTTGCTTTCATTGTAATCCTTATTGCTTGTGTTTGCATATTTTTAAAACACATCAGAAGCAAACCAAGGTTCGAGCTCCTACAAGCACATCATCCCCTGATAACCATAGATTGATATCATACCATGAGCTTGTTCGTGCCACTGGAAACTTTAGCGAGGCAAACTTACTGGGAAAGGGGAGCTTTGGGTCCGTCTATAAAGGGTGTTTAGATGATGGGCTGCTTGCTGCAATAAAGGTCTTGAATCTGGAAGTTGATGGAGCTTCAAGGAGTTTTGATGTCGAATGCAGTGCTTTGCGTATGGTTCGTCACAGAAATCTGGTTAAAATCATCAGCACTTGTTCAAACTTGGATTTCAAGGCACTCATCCTTCAATTCATCCCTAATGGGAGCCTCGAAAGGTGGTTGTATTCCCACAACTACTTGAACCTACTCCAAAGGATTAACATAATAATTGATGTAGCTTCAGCTCTCGATCACCTCCATCACCATCATTCTCAGGTTGTGCTGCATTGTGATCTGAAGCCGAGCAACATCCTTCTCGATGAAGACATGACTGCGCATGTGAGCGACTTTGGCATTGCAAAACTGTTGGTTGGTGATACCTGGAGTGTAACATCAGCAAGCACACCAGGGACAATTGGTTATATTGCTCCAGGTACTAAAACTTGCAACCTTTCACCTAGACTTGATTAAGATTAACCTTAACACTTACTTCATTTTTCTGGTTTGTGGAACAGAGTATGCATCAACAGGAAGAGTCTCGAGAAAGGGGGATGTCTATAGCTTCGGAATATTGTTGCTAGAGATATTCACACGAAAGAAGCCTACTGATCCTATTTTCAATGGGGAATTAAGCCTGCGGCAATGGGTATGCAAGGCATATCCTTCTGCTCTTCTGGAAATTGTGGACTACAATCTTTTGAAAGATGGGTCCAGAAATGAAAGGCCGAGGGAAGATCTAACCTGCATGCATGCATTTCTATCTTCTATCATTGAATTGGGTATAATTTGTTCAAGGGACTCGCCCAAAGAAAGGCTCACGATGAAAGAAGTTGTCCCAAGATTGCAGAAGATCAAAAGGACTGCTTGTCCATGTTTCCTGATACCCGAAGCTTCGCCTGAGCTGCTTCATCTCAGCTGGAACTAAACTTGGGCAAAAGCAGTAAAATTTATCATTGTACTGGTCTGTAACATTTGCATTGTCAATGAAGTAGAGGTATTGTTTTTATTATTATTTATCTGAAAAGAAATGTATGTACTATTAGTATGAGACAGTTATAAGAATATTTTTATGTGTTTATCTTTATTTGGTGAGCATATTTTGCTGGTAATTTGTGGATTTTTATGGTTTCTTGGTTCTTTCTATCACTGTGCACCCCGAACCGTGCATGCTTCGATTGAATGAGTAGTGAGTACTTCGTGAACCATTCAAGTTTGATGAAGTCGATTGTTTGACGATAAATTGAATTTCCTTCATCCATACTATAACTCTCTAGTTCTTTTTTTGCGAAACTATAGCTTTCAAGTTCTTTGCATTGGCAGTGACTTCAATATTGGTGTCATTTTTGCACAATTTCTTTTGTTTCGTTAACTATAGATTTAGCAAGGAAATATGCCGGATTTGCCAAAAAACAGCATCGGTGTAATAATGAATAGGACAAAAGCTCACTGAAGCTTTTGTTTGGGCAAAAAAAAAGGGAGAAGAAGAAGGAAGAAAAAAATTAAATAAAATAGTGACTAATTAAATAAATCATATGCAATAAAAATTTCAAAATAATTAGTAAATCAGTGGCAAACATTGTTATTTCACAATATCTAAATAGTGACTAATAAAATTCATGCTACACAAGGGAAGGAAGTGTTTTTGCCGCTTGAGTTATACTTAGTTGGCAAGTGTATACTTCATTAGGCATTGGTATATTTTTTAATGAATATTTTAGATATCTATTTACTAAAATTAAACATGCAATTAAACTAGTATTCAAAAAATCCTAAACATGAATTATCAATTATAAATATTTTTAGAAATAATAAATCAAGAAAAGAAAAGCTGGCCTGTGGTAAGGAGTCGTGAAACATTGCACTAAAAGACAATAAGCCCGTCACCTTATCCAGACGTTGAATCAGCCCCGTCCCCTAGCGGTAAAGGCCTCACCCGGAAATCACCAGCACCTGCCCTTAGACGGGAGAGTAGGTCTTTACTCAGATGAAAAATTTGTTGCCCGAAAATGAATGTAAGAAGAAAAATCCTCAAGAAAACTTGAAGCAGTAATTCATCGATAAACTCTTGAAAAAACTCATTTAGTGTAATAGAAATATGCATGTGAGAGAGGGAAGAGAGATAAAGAACTCTTGTTGAGAATGAAGAGTTGAAGCTCCTTTTATAGGCTCCAAGACCCCACCATTAACATCAAATAAATGAAAATATTAAATAGCCAAATTAAAATAAGAAACGGTAAGAAATTAAATCAGGTTTTAAATCAAATATTAATTGGAAATTTTAAACCACGTTTTAATTGAAAAATTAAATCCCTATCAATTAGAAAATTAAATCCCTATCAAATAGGAAATTAAATCTAATTTTTTAATTTGAATTCTCATCTTAATTAACCAATTAAGATGGACAATAAAATCACTTTAATTGGGTGATCAAACCAATTAAAGAAGAAAATGTTTTTATGTTTTGACAAAATACCTAGCAGCAAAGGTAAGAAACATGATTATCAATGAAATACAATATTTATTAAAATTGCAACGATCCCCTCAAAATCAAGTGGGAAGTCAAGTTTTTCAATACAAAATATCCAACAGTCCCCCAAAAGCTTGAGTTTCAAGAAAAATAAAACAAAACAACAGTGATGTATAATAAAACAAATCATCAAATTATAAAAAAGAATGAAAGTTGAGTAACATCATACTGTGAATTCGGGACAGGTAGACTACGTCTGGAACCTTCCTTAATGAATTTATCACTATTTGAGAGACATAGCGGACTACGCTTGGAACTAACCTCTTTTTTCAGATATTGATAAAAAACACACACAGTAAATCTCCATCTATTAAACGAGCGGATTGAGCGTTAATGGTCATGCTCATAATAACCGACTTATGAGAGTTTCTAGGGGGTCAGCCCTGCCCCTTCCAACCGCAGCCGCCACGGCTCCTCTCACGTAGGTTCCCCAAGGGTACTTCAATTGGACCTTATAACCTCCACAATACATGCGTCTGACTTAGTAAGAGTTTAACTCAACCTTATCTGGCTGTATAATTAGAGCATTATCATCATAGAGAAGGGGCAGTAATTACAATACTACATATAGGATATAAAAATGTCTGAGTCGATGCTCCACACAAGTATCACTACTCCTGCTTGTTTCTACCACATTGAACCCCTTTCATAGAACCAACTCCTAATCCAGTAGGTTGGGTTCCCGCTGTCAGTAAACTCTACTATGGACTTAAATCTATCTCCCTCGATGATTCCAATCACACTCCTAGAAAGAGTCCCTTTATTAAGATCAGAGCCAAACATAAGCTTAATAACTTTTATATTTTCAAGTGGTGATAGTCAGATGTTAACTCTTCACAACTACATACTTATAGATCTTGACACTCTTTAGCAAAGTGGACTTATAGAGCCCTGGGTGACATTGTATCTTAAGAGCTTTTGAGTTTAATTTAATAATAATCTATCATTTTACTTAGGGCCCCCACTGGGGTGAAATACAATAAGTATGAAATATTATTTTATCAAAATAATAATTTTAATCCATAAAAATAACTGATCAAACTAGCCAATACTGAAATCATAAAATTTCTAGTAACTGAACATGTACTTGAGATAAAGTTCTTTATCATCTATTCTGCTCACTTTATTAGAAAACAATGATGATGTCAAAGATTGAACTTTTTTATCCTATAAAATGGCAAAAAATTAGTTCATTGCCGGATAGCAAAGCATTCTAATTTGCCTCATCATTTATTTTCTTAGTAGTCTCTGAATTTTTATCTTTGAACAAATCATCATTGCCTCAATCTAGTGATAAGAATATAGAGTTTCATTTTCCTCTATATATCATGTTTTAGCAAATAATTATGGTTCTTTAGCTTTGAAAATTGCAAGTAATCATTATGATATTTGAGAATATGATACAATGATAGACAAATGTAAATTTTTTTCCCATAGCTCAAAATCCAAAGTGATATATATATATATATATATATATATATATATATATATATATATATATATATATATATATATATATATATATATATATATATATATATATATATATATATATATATATATATATATATATATATATATATATATATATATATATATATAGAGAGAGAGAGAGAGAGTTGAGCTGGGCTACTTTCGGAAGTATCAAAAATGTCGATACTCTCACTTTGATTTGGTTGATGCACCATCCATATGTAATATCCAAATTATTGGATGTGATCTACTATCTATAAACTATTTAGGAATAAAATTTAACAGATTTTCATCATCATTTACTCGTTCATCAAAGTGCTCTCAAAGTTAACCAGTTTTAGGTCTCTAAAAAATGTTGATTTATTATTCACTTTGATGAACGGGTAAATGATAACGAAAATCTATGAAATTTTATTCTTAACTAGTTTATAAGTAGTAGATCGCATCCACAGTTTGGATCTTACATATGGGTGGTGTATCAACCTAATCACAAAGTGGGAGTATTGACATTCTTGATACTTCCGAAAGTAGCCCAGCTCAACTCTATAAATATATATATATATATATATATATATATATATATATATATATATATATATATATATATATATATATATATATATATAAAGTTGAATACTTAAAAAGGATTTATGTGGTAATGTTACTAAAATAGTAAGGAATCACTTTAGATTAAGTAAAATTGTAACCTCCCGATCCTAGATGTACATATCATAGTATCAGTACTCAATATAGCGTATACACTTGATTGGACCTTCCTAATAGTCAGATTGAGCCAGTTTCAGTTTCAGATATTATTTTTTAATATTTAAGATTTTTCAGATTTTTTTTTGAAATTTTTATGGATTATTTTAGAAAATCTCCGAATTCGGTGTCGACCGATACTGGCAGTCGGCTCTAGGATTTTTAATTCAAAATCCGAGTTGAATTTCAAGAATCTACTTCCAAATTATTCTATAAAATCGTATTTTCTTCTTTTAGGTATTTTTGAAAATTTTTCTAAATTTATCAAAAATTCGGTCAAACGGTGTCGTCCGGTGTCAACAATACATTTCAGGATTTTTAATTTGCAAACTAGATATATTTCTTAAATCCGATTTCATATTGCTCCTCAACATAATATTTTCTGTTTTACAGAATTTTTGGGACTTATTCAATACTAGTCAAATTTTATCGAATAAAATAATATTAAATAATTTCCTTTAATTATTCTTCTTCTCCGCCAATCTTCTCCCCCAAGCCAAACGAATCAGCCACCGACCTATTCCCATCGACTTTCTCTCTCACCCCATCTCTATTTCTAAGTCTCCCTCCCAACTCTCTTATGTACTCACTCTTTCCCTCTCTACTCTTATCTCTCTCACACTCTCACTTTTCAACACAATCTCTCTGTCTCAACCTACATCTCTATCCCTCTCTCTCACTGCTCCAGTTCAGCCGGGGCGGGTCTGACCTGGCCCGTGGCCAGACGGCCCCCCGGCCCAGGTGCCACCGCGCCCCCCTCAACCGGGCCACCCCTCTCCCTCTTTCTCTCCTCCTCATTTTTTTTCTTCTTTTCTTCTTCTCCAGTTCTTCTCTCTATCTCTCACTCTCTCTCCGCCACACGGCGCGACCTTGCCAGGGCAGCACACGGCTGACCTGCTCTGCCCCCCAACCCACCCCTCTCTCTTGTTCTCTCTCTCTAATTAGGTTTGAACCCAACAATCATAAACAAACCCATGAACCCATTATCACTCAAACCCAATAACCTAAACCCTTAGACCTAATACCCATTACACTTAAGTTATGTATTTGGGTATTTGATTCAAACCCAACCCAATATCAGCCCAACCCGCTTCTAAACCCAATAAAGGTAATTTTACATATAATTTCTTTGCAATTTCTAATAATTGCACTTTAGCCTTTTTTATTACATATTTAACTTATTTTTCTTATGTTTAATATTCGGGTGATATAGGGAGCATTCGATGTTCGAATTGGACGATTCCGGTATCGTTGCGATCGTGGGACGACGAGCTACGTCCCTGTAATAACTAAGTGAGTGGTTTCTTTTAAAAATTCTATTTTATTGTGTTTAATAAACTTGGTTGATTTCTTTATTTAATAAATCTTGATTATCACTAAAGCATTATAAATATTGTTTAATAAAATGTAATTATCGATAAATCACTGTAATTAGAATATACATGATTGTTCTGTAAACATAAGCGATAACAGAATCAAAGTTTATTTTATTTCTTGATTAAATGTCTTAAAATCGAGATTAATAAGTTAATAATTTTAATAAATAAATTAGCTAATAAATTGATAATTAAAAATAGATAATTATAGATAATAATCATTTTGTGATATCTATCATATTAATATTATTGATTACAATATTATAATCATTATTATAAATAGGATATCTGAGACTCGTTTATCCTGTATTGCACCAATATTATTATTGTATTCATATCTCACCGTTACACAGATACTATTACACGTGACACCATTTATGTTTTTTTCATGTTCCACTGATACACGGGTACACCATTTCACTAGATACCGTCATTTCATATATTTGTATCATCGTTTACTTGGATGCTCTGCACACAATTATATCATGTTTGCACATCCCTATTACATGTATTCATTGGTATACTTGCATTTATTATTTATATTCTAGTCATGTGAATCACCTTTCATATTACATGGATTATCGTTACATGTGTATTACTGTATTCTCATTACATGATTGTTTCCCATTACTGATATTGATATTTCTATTACTAGAAATTTGAGCTGTTGATATGCGATGTGTGGAACTAAGTGCCACGAGGGTCTAAGCTACAGGGGCCACCTCTAGAATCCCACATCTCTTGTTTTTCATTTTCTATTATCTTGATTCATGTTAACAACAAAGCTCATGTCATGTTGTTGTGTTACATGTACTATGCACTGTTCTTATTTCTGATATACTGTGTAGTTTAAATATAATAAATACAACATAGGGATGGAGAGACTTGATGGTTGACTGGGTCTTACCGGGTGGATGTCTAGATCCATTGTTAGTCCCACTGAAAGAGACATAGTAGTGCTACCTACCTTCTCGTTTCTAGTTACTTGTTACAGCTTTAGTGGGTTGGCTCTGGTCTCAGTAGCCAGGGGCTTGTTTAAGGCCATGATCCCGGATATGCACGGGATACATTCACTTGATAAGAGCTCCTTGACCATTTGGTTTCCAATTAACATAATAAAATAGTATAAAGTATAATAACACCGAGAACGCTTGTTATTTAGTTACTCTCTCGTTTGGATCATAGTACCCGTATGCCATGTTGGATGGGTCGTCTAGAGTGTGGGCTCTAGTATGAACTGCTAGTGGTATGGGACACTGGAAACGATTGATAAAAATACTAAGCGGTACTGATTGTTATTATTGTATAAATAACATGACCAGCTCGATACATGTATACTATTGTTTCATTTATACTCGTTACACTTTCTGAATCCACCATCATGTCACAAGTATACTGTACACAGATACATGTATATTATTGGGTGATTATACTTATATATTTCCTGATGTCTTATCTATTGTTATGTCATCAGACACACTATTCACGTTCACAGATATTCTGCATTTCAAATATTATCTGTTTCATGTATACCGAGTAGACAATTGTAGTATGATTACTCCGCGTACTCCATATCTGCATGTTCATTTCATTACGACAATATCTTGTTATTGTTACTATTTGGTACTATTAGGTACCTGTATCACTGCTACCTGTTAGTAAACACATTGATTTGATTTGAAAATCACTCGACACCGTATCATATTACATATATGAGAATAATATATAAACGATATAATAACATAACCTCCCAAAAGACTTACATACTAATCTCAGTTAACGATATAGAAACATAGCCCCCCCCCCCAAAATGATTTACATACTATCTCAGTTATTCACTGTAAATAAATATAGTTGGTGACACAATCGGACTTGTTAATTAATATTAAAGATATTATATTGGGTAATATTGTGGTAGTACCACTGTTATAACATGAAGTGTTGATGATGTTAAAATGCGACATTTGTATATTTTTCCTGATTGCTATTATCAGTATAATGTATCACAGGTATTTAAACACGTATTATATATTGTTATTTGTGATTGTGTTACTATTATTTATATTACTACTTTCTTCATTTTACCACTCACTAGGTCGCTTTCTGACGACTCTGATTTGCGTGCTCAGGTTGGAGATCCGAGATATCGTTGTACCAGATATTTCTCGAGATTATTTTGAGACTGTCACCCTTTTCAATCATAGGTGTCCTTGTTATTTGTTTCTAATATCTTATTTATCCTTATTTTCATATCTGTTATGATCACTGACCCTTTTTGCAAGTATTCTTATACTTATTTAATGCTAGAATTATTATCTATTATATTTTTCTCTGTACTGAGGCTTAGCGTACGTATGTGAGGGTATTTTCGCCCTGCGTATGTATTCACCGTAACGTCCTCGAACCCACGGGATTGGGGTGTTACAAAAATGTAACATCCGGCGTCCCCGAACCCACAGGATGGGGGCGTTACAAAAATGTAACGCCCCCGCCCCATTGGGTACGAAAATGTTACTACAACGTACATACGCAGGACGAAATACCCTTACATACGTACGCTAAACATAACAGTACAATCAGGAATCTGAGTGCGGAAGCATAGTGGTAATATACATTCTAACATTACAGTCCAATGACAGTGTATCACAACATGTGATCCGATATTACATGAATATTCATTACTGGATCGTACAAAAATATGAATTACAGGAGATTTACATGATATGATACTGGTAGATGCTCACAAGCGGGAAAGGAATCTCGAAAGCTTACCAGAAAATGATCAGGAGGATCTGCTACTGGGTCTCCAAGCCTACGCCAGGTTCCGATCCTGGGACTTGTTACGCTTCCTCTATATACTTCGATCAGCAATAGGAACTTCACCAATATCCATGTTCTAAAATTTGGACATGCAGGTTCAGGGTTATCAGAATGCAACCCAACGAGTACATAAGAATGCCAAGTAGCATGCGCAAAAACAAATATTCATGCATGGATTCATATTCAAATCATATCAATGAAGCATATGTAATTCATAACTTTATATGTATAATGTAAATGTAGGCTAAACCAATTATATAAACTCAATTTCTGGATCCATGAGAGTAGTACCTCGAGAGGATAATTCAAATAAGGGAACCCTCATCTATATACTATATATCTCACTTCACCATCAACTGGGCGTAAACAACCAGAGTTGCTGATCAGTAAGTATGTCAGTAAATTTGTGATATCTAATTTCAGTATTCTATCAGTAGTGTTCCAGTTTCAGGAGTATCATTTATATTTGGAATTCTTGTTCAGGTAATTGTCAGGATAACTCAATTACGTAATAATAATAATAATCAGTATCAATTTTTATTATAATCATTCCCCTCCAGTGTCCTATACTACTGGCAGCTTATACTGAAGTCTGTACTTCCAAGCAGAGCACATTCAGATTCTGATATACGGATACCATTGTCCGAATGTGGGAGTGACCAAATAACATCCGCTCCTGATATTATTATTATCAGATAATTAAGTTATGTCATGTGTTAGGTAAGGTACAGTATTAGATATATACAACAATGAATATTAGTATCACATGGCTTTTAAACGTCTCCCTACCAGTATCTTACACTCTGGCAGTCCATACCAGAGTCTATATTCCAGTAGAACTCACTCAGATCTGATATGATATATCGGATATGTGAGTATCAGTACCTGAACGAAGGAGAGACCAAATATCATACGTTTTAAATTCATTATTGTTGAGTTGTTACATCCTTATTGTTCATCTGATCAATATATCTAGGTATGTGTTTTCGGTACACATACATTCACATATAAATAAGACGAGTTGAGTTTATTGGAAACTGATGAGAATCAACTGTATCAGGTTCATAATGGGCCCCGTGCATGCTTGGGACAACGGTCTCATGTCATCTGGGTTTGACTCCCAAAACTGGCCGCTAAGCTGAAACAGTAACAGGAATGGATCAGGTCAGGGGTGCCAGTTCACCTCAAGTTGATCCGGAACAGTAGTTGCAACATCGAACCATTATGAAGCCGTACATATTGATGTCAACAGTCTCCCCAATCCCAAGTATATGTGGAGTCAGTTATTATAACCAGTTTATTGTACAGTTCTCAGTGTATGTTTATGATATACCGTTTACGAGGATCAACAGGAATACAGTATCAGGAGTACAATAATTAGGAGATGTGGGATTTAAAGGTGGACCCCGAGGATTCAAGAGGTGGCCCCCATCACTAGGACATTTGATGTGGCACTTTGTTTCACACATCAGGTATGAGATTCTAGAGGTGGCCCTCGTGTTTATTCACGTGGCACTTAGTATCACATACCAAAGCAGTAACAGGAGTATCATGTATCTGGATTCAATAGTGATTCCCCGTACAACGATAATCATGATTCAAGTATTATATTCAGTCAGGAGTTTTGGTACAAAGTCTGAAAATAGTATAATGTAATAGATCAGGAGTTATGGTACCGTTAGTAATCAGTATATGCTTTGTAATCAATATATGAGATGTCAATGTCATGTCAATGCCAGGTGTAATGTCAGTATCAGTAGTCAGTATCAGACGTTAAGTCAGGTAATTCATGTCAAATATCGGTATCAATATTAATATCAATATCAGTAATATCAGTATCAGTATCCAGTCAATAGCATTAAAGTAGCACTACAGTTATGCACATACAAGCAGAGCAAAGCAGTGCTGGAGGCACAATCACTAAAGCACTAAGCGAAGCTACAGGAACAACTCGGCTTAGATTGCGAGTCTGAAATCCGACAGAGTTTCACCTTAACGAATCTAGTGAATAAAGTGCTGAGCGCTAGGTCCCGCTTATCAGGCGGTATCGATATAAACGAATTAATTCGTTAAATAGAACTAAGCTATTAAAAATCTCAAAGAGGGTAGTTAAGCCCGGAAGCTGTGTCGAAGGTAGTATATGTACCTGCTGAAGATGTTAACACCACACACAGGCAATAAATAATATAATAATTACAAATACAATTACAAGCTCCATATTGTGCTCCTGAGCTGGGTACCTTCTGCCCCCAGTCACCACGAAACTTGAAAGTAATGGGTGACCTGCAAAGTGGTCTCTCGGATGATATTCCAGAACGGATAGAGCATCCGAGGCATAGAACCCCCTATTCGGCTACCACGAAATGCTAATGGTAGTGGTCGGTGGCGATGGCCTGTTGCCCTTGGATAACTGGGAGGGGTATCCCAAGACTACGATCCTTAGAAGGAAAGTTCATCCGGAGTGTCTTTATCTACAAATTGCACCACTGTTAATCCTAAACGTCAAAAATACAGATAATTCCAGAAAATACATATTAATTTCAGAAAATTACAGGAAATTTCTAAATACTCAGAAAATACATATAAATACCTAGAAAATTTCTAAATACACAAAATATTAAAAATACACAGATAATTTCTAAATACACTGAAAAGTCTAAAAATATAAAAAAATTCCTAAAATGCAGGAAATTCATAAAAATGCAGAGTTAATTTCTAAAAATTACAGGAAATTCTTAAAAATACCCAAAAAAATGAAATATGCATGCATGATATATGTGTACAAGTGTGTTTGTGCACATATGAGGAATCGATTATTTCATCGTATGTTCATAAAGTCATAAATAAATTAACCCATACCTCTTGAGTGGATGAAAAATTTATCAAGATTGTAAAATTTGAAAGAAGGTATAAAGTTAGATACAATATACCTGATTAGAGAATATATTATTTCTTGTTAGACTTCGTGTCTTATTCCACATTTATCATTTCAATAAAATTCTGCAAAGAAGTCTCTAAACAATTATAAGTAATCAATGATAAATATTTATCATCATGTATGCATTCTCTCTAAATCTCTGGCAACATACAATTGATAATACTTAAAGTACTCTCCTTTTTAAGAATTCTCACTAGTACAAGATTTAATATGATACTGATAATTTAGCTATCTCAATCCACAAGTCATGATCACAAACAATTATGTTAGTACAGAAAAAATTCTTAAACAAATGTGGAAAATAAAAGTGAACTTGTATCATTGAAAAATGTTTAGATTTAATTCCATTTTTTAATAATTATATGAAATTTCTCGATTAATCTTTTATTTGGACTAGTTCCTATTTCAAGTTCTCTTTCATGTATATAGTAAAACTATAACAGAACATGAAAATCTTTCGCTAACTCCAATTTAGAAATCAGTGAGTAAATTTACTCACAATTTAAAATAAGTATTCAATAATAAAAATAATATAAAAAATATTAGAGGCTAATTGTGGTACACCAGTTTGACCCAGTGATCCAACTAATTTCAAGCGGCATAAAGAATTGAATGCATATTGGAATAATACATGAATAAGCATAATTATTATTCCATTTTCATATTGTATTTGTCAAAGGAACAAAAGGAGAAATTAATTCACCATTATTTTTTCATTTTCTTTCATAAAATGACAGGTCCTTTTGTTTAATTATGTATTAAAAATAAATAAATTGATGAAGTAAACTTATTAAAAAGACTAACCACTAGGATATATATGAGATCCACTTATGCAAGGGACAAATTAAAATATGAATCTGAACTAAATAATTTTAGCCTACTGAGACTTCAATAAATAAATGCAAACACAATTTATGGCTGGCATATAAAAGTTCATGCAATATCGAGAGCTAAATAAAATGTGAATGATATTGAATTAATCTAGCTAACAAAAATATAACTTATTTAATGATTGAAAATTTTGAATACATACTCGAACATACACAATCAAATTTAATAAGGAGTATTTGAATTTAAAGCAATAATTAATATTTAAAACCAAAAGTTATCTATTGTCTTCTAGATTATTTGATATTTTAGATATCTATTTCCTAAAATTAAACATACAATTAAACTAGCATTCAAAAACTCCTAAACATGAATTATTAATTATAAATATTTTTAGAAATAATAAATCAAGAAATAAAAAACTGGCCTGGGGTAAGCAGTCGTAAAACACTGCGTTATAAGACAATAGGCTCGTCTCCATATCCAGACGTTGAATGGCCTCATCCCTTAGCGGTAAAAACCTCCCCTGATAAATCACCAGCACCTGCCCTTAGACGTGAGAACATGCCTCTACTCAGATGAAAAATTTGTTACCCGAAAAATGAATGTAAGAAGAAAAACACGCAAGAAAACTTGAAGCAGTAATTCGTCGATAAAACTCTTGGAAAGAACTCATTTTAGTGGAGTAGAAATATGTACGTGAGAGAGAGAAGAGAGATAAAGAACTCTTCGTCTTGTTAAGAATAAAGGGTTGAAGCTCCTTTTATAGGCTCCAAGACCCCCACCATTAACAGCAAATAAATGAAAATATTAAATAGCCAAATTAAAACAATGAAACGTAAGAAATTAATTTAGGTTTTAAAACAAATATTAAATGGAAAATTTAAACCATGTTTTAATTGAAAAATTAAACCCCTATTAATTAGAAAATTAAATCTAATTTTTTAATTTGAAATCTCATCTTAATTAACCAATTAAGATGGACATTAAAATCACTTTAATTGGGTGATCAGGCCAATTAAAGAAGAAAATGTTTTTATGTTTTGTTAAAATACCTGTAGATAATCTATCACCGATCAAACAACAGAGAAACGCCGAGTTGAAAACTCGGCCGCGGAAGCGGAAGCGTAGAAGATGTACCACTAGCAAGAAATTAAAAATTAAATCACCCCACAACTAAGGAACACAAGATTTAATATGGTTCGGCAATGTGCCTACATCCATGGGGAGGAGGGGAGAAAATTTTATTGAAAATAGAGAAGAAAATACAAGAATTACAAGAAAATCTCTCTCACACACAACTCTCAAAGGTGAAAATCTGAAATACTCTTAAATTCTTGACACACCTTCAAAAGGCCACCCCCAAAGGGTTTATATAGGCACCTAGGATGATCCTAGTTCTTCACAAACTCTAATAACCAAATCAGCACCTTCTCAGAGAAATATGATGGTCTTCATCATCATATCCACTGGATTCTTCTTCGTACTGATCTTTACCAAATCGATCAACTTATCATTCAAACCCACTGACGTATCTTGTGATACCTCACATCAATGTGCTTCGCCCGCTTGTGATACCTATTATCCTTAGCGAGATGAATCGCACTTTAGTTGTCGCAATGAACCCGAACTAAATCATGTATGATACTAAATATCTTGGCCAATCCTCTCAACCACAACACTTCCTTTGATGCCTCAACTGCAGCCATGTACTCCGCCTCTATCATTGAGAGCAACTGTATCTTGCAACTCTACCTTCCAACTAATGACGCATTCAGCTACTGTGAACATATAGTCCGTCGTAGATCTTCACTGATCAAGATCTCCAGCATAATCTGCATCAATATAGCCTTGTAGTACCCTAGGCTTCACTGTTTTCAATCTCTGAAACACCAAGCCTAGACTTGCAGTCCCTCGCAGATATCATAGCACCCACTTCACTGCTTTTAATGTTGCTTTCCTGAATTTGACATGAAACGACTTACAGTATTAACTGCATAGGCTAAGTCAGGCCTAGTGCAGACCATAGTATACATGAGTGATCTCACCGCACTAACATATGGTACTGAGACATGTCCTCCTCCTCTTTTGGTAATTGTAGGCACTGCTAGGAGGATAATTTGAAGTGACCTGCCAAAAGATTGGTGACTGGTCTTACTTCTGTCATGTTGAATCTCTCCAGCACCTTAAAAATATAGTTCTCCTGGGATAGCCAAAGTCTGCCTGAGACTCTGTCTCGAGTGATCTCCATACCTAAGATCTTCTTGGCTTCTCTCAAATTCTTCATGTCAAATTCCTTCTTGAGCTGAGCTTTAAGCTTCTGAACATGTGTCTTGTTTTTTATAGCAATCAGCATATCATCCATATATAACAACAAATATGTTGGATCATTACTCTGCTTAAAATAGATGCAACTATCATATTCACATAGATTGTATCTGGCCTTGATCATGAAAGAGTCAAACCATTTGTACCACTACCTGGGAGACTGCTTAAGTCCATAGGAGGGACTTTTTTAGAAGACACACCTTGTTTTCTTTACCTTCTTGAATATAATCTTCAAGTTATTTCATATATATCTTTTCCTCCAGCTCACCATGCAGAAATGATATCTTTACATCCATCTGCTCCAACTATAGATTAAACTGAATAACTATCGTCAATAGCATCCGAATAGATGTATGTTTGACTACAGGAGAGAAGATCTCATTGTAGTCAATGCTCTCCTTCTGAGCATACCCTTTGGTAGCTAACTTTGCCTTATACTGCTCATTATCCTTCTTCCGAAAGACCCATCTGCAACCTATTGTCTTGGAGTCCTTTGGAAGATCGACTAATGTCCATGTTTGATTTTTGTTCAAATACTCCATCTCTTGCTCTATGATTGTAATCCACTAGCCGTGGTCATCTGCCTCGATCGCTTCCCTGTAACTGTTAGGATCTCATGTTTTTGTTACTAATGCGAAAGAGACATGATTATCATCCCAACCATACCTTGTTAGTGGCACCGTAACTCTGACTAACCACCTCAATGGTCTAGGTTTCTCTTGAGTAGCGTCTTATTCGTCTCTATCTGAATCTGAGGAGTCCTCTTTCGACCCTTTAGGCCTTTTAAGGCTATCTGAAAACTCAACTCTTTTTTTCTGAGTGTCTTCTAAACTGTCTGAAACTCCACCTTGTGTTTTATCCTTCGTCTCTGACTTTTTTCGCAACATTGATTCTTCGTCAATGATCACATCTCTACTGGTAAAGGCGCTCCTTTTCTCAAAATCCTAAAGTCTGAAATTCTTGATTCTTTTGGTGAAACTGATGAAGACACACTTCTTAAACTTGACTCCAGTTTGTTCCTTTTCTAACTATCAACCAAACTATATGTCGGCCAACCGAAACTTTATAGCGTTGAATAGTCCCTAGACTCTCCTCGTCATATCTCCTCTGGAATCTGAAAATCAATAGCTGTTGATGGTGACATGCTTACCAGATAACTCGCATGATTCACCACCTCTGCCCAAAATCCTTCTGACATGTCAGCCTATAATCTGATACTACAGGCACACTCTATAAGTATCCGATTCATGCGCTCTGCTACTCCGTTTTGTCCTAGTCGCCCTGAAATACTTAGCAGGTATTTGATGCCCTTTCTTACTAAGTAGTCTTTTAATTCTTTGGAGGTATACTCACTGAAAATACATCTAGAGGGGGAATGAATAGGTGTATAGCTAATCAAATGTAAATTCTAATCAGTTTAAGATGAAATGATGTAACCGATCACTCAAAACAAGACCTAAAGCCGAATTTCCCGTGAAGGGTTCTAAACTTCTCCTCGTGATTCCTCTAGATCAGAGTTGAGGTGCTCAATTGTTATCTTGTTGAGATAAGTATTGATCGATAAAAATGAATGAATGATAAATAAGTAAATAGAGACAATAAGAAAATCGCAAATAAAAAGATTTGTTTCGAGATTCGAGCCACCGCTCTACGTTCCCGCCTTCATCACTATGAAAATTTTCACTATCCACTATTGGATCTTCCACAAAGGGACCTTACAATAAAGAATTACAACCACTTGGAGTACACAAGTCGCCAACTCAATCCTCTACACTGGAGGCAACACAAAGCCAATTGAGATAACAAGCTCTTGGTGATCAAGAGATCACAAACACTCTCTTTACAGCTCACTTACAAATCCTTATAGAGTAAAAAGTACATTTGAAGCTCAAGGATGTATGTGAGAGTAGAAATAAGAAAAGAGAGATTTTAAAAGTAGAAAAACTCAACTAAAACTTTGAAATTTAAAGCACAAAAAAAAACTTTAAAACTTTTTCTCTTTGAAAGCAAAAACTAGATTTTCAATAAAATTTGTTGATGTGAACATTCATCCCAATGACCCTTTATATAGGCTTTAGAAAAACACTTTTAATTGTTTACCGGGTCTAAAAGAGAAGATTTTGACCCTAGGAATTCAAATCTCCACGTTTTAAAAACAAAGCAAATTTCAAATTCTGGTTACTGCCATTCTGGCAGTCTGTTGGTCGACCGCCCAGTTGATCGGCCATTTTAAAAAATTTGACCATTGGCTATCGGTGGACCGGCCGGTCGATCGTGTTTAACCGAGGCCAAAATAGTTACAGTCGGTTGACCCATAGGTCGACTGCAAAAGGGGATCGTCGACCGGGAATGTGCACCAACATGCACACCCCTTCTGCCAGTGGTTAGGTCGATCGTGTTGTCGACCGTGCTGGCCTGTAATAGGTACGGTCGACCGCCCAGTCGACCGACCTAGGCCAAAACAGTGTCAGGTCAGTTTTGAAAGTAAAGAAAATTTTTAAATAATTTTTGTATGAATTTTAGAAGAGGAAAAATATGTATAGCAATGAGATACAAGTTCTAAACTGAGATAAAAATATTTAAGAAAAATATGGAACATGTATCAAGAATAAACATGTCAACAACACAAAATAAACTATACTTTCAAAAACGTACATTTTTGTGTGTGTGTGTATCTTTAAGCCTCAAATATATATTCTACTCTTTAACAATCTAGATTCTTACAAGGTTCTAATTGACTACAAGAATCTTCAAGCGGACTTCTCTGATAGCGACGTTAAGTGTTTTGATCTTCAATCCCGTTACTTGAGTACCCTTGAGTCATCAACACCTTCCTTTAGAGGAAGAAACCTGTTAGATTTTCTTGAACCCTGAAACACACTCTTGAACTTGATTAGTACCAAATAACTTCATATGCTTTGTTATCATCAAAACACAAAACTGGGGATTGTAACCTTTGGGCCAACAATCTCCCCCTTTTGATGATGACAAAGCATATGAGCTATTTAAAAATAAATAAAAAGAAAGAACTTTGAAAAAGCTCTCCCTCAAATTATGCTAACTATCAAGTATATCTAGTACAAGATATCAACAAGTTATATGATAAAGGCATTGTATATGAACGTGAACAAACTAATACCAATAAATACTCAATAAATACTTCTTTCCCTTTTTGTCTTGCATTAAAAAGGGTAAGAAAAAACAATCAAAAATAAAACATATATAGATTTTAACATAAGGAAAACTTATGAATCAATAATACAAACATTTAGTTCACCATAAATGAAAGAGAATCTGTTGAAATTAAGTGGCTTAGTAAAAATATCTGCTAGCTGAAAATTAGTTGAAACATAATCAATTTCAATATCTCCTTTCTCATAGTGATCTCTGAGAAAGTGATATCGAATTTTTATGTGCATTGTCTTACTATGTTGATTTGCACTTTTAATCATATGAATAGTACAAGTATTATCACAAAATATCTTAATATGATCATAATGCAAATCATAGTCAAGGAGAGTATGTTTCATCCAAAGAACTTGTGCATAACAACCCCGACCGCAACATACTCCGCCTTGACGGTTGAGAGGACTACAAAATTTTGTTTCTTAGAAGACTATGAAACAAGACAATTTCCTAAAATTGACAAGTTTCACTTGTGCTCTTCCTATCCACTCAACAACCGGCATGTCAACATCAGAAAAACTCGTCATGAAAATTGTCCAGTCTTCAGATTCCACAAGCCCATTCCAATAGTGCCCTTAAGTATCTAGTAATGCGTTGATTGAGACGGGAAAATAATAAAGAAAGAGTTAAAGTTAGAAAGTTACTAGTCTCAACTCAATGTAACCGTGTAGTAAGGGCTAGACGGGTCGATCCACAGGGAAGGATGCGATAGAAGATTTTCGGAACGAATTCTCTAAGAATTAGCTTGTAAAAGAAGAAATTATGTTTGTAAGCAAATATTTTAAATAGAAAGAATAAGCATAACCAACTAATCATCTATCACAACCAAACACTAGTCTATCAAGAATAAATATCATGTTGAACCTATAAAATTAACCCTAGATTATTGCTTCAAAATCCAAGAAAGAAAAGTAAGAAAGAGATTAAACCCTGTTGGCAGTACACTAGATAAAACTAAGCATTGGTTTATCAAAGTCCCAAAGTATAGTTTAAGAAAAGTAATTTTAACTTGACATTAAACCATCAAAGCATCTAAGTATGAACCAAGAATAATTATTAAATAGTATATCCTAAACCTAGTTTAACTCAATTCATGACTAATCTTCAAGAATTATTTACTTACCCTAGAGTTTTTAACATACATAGAGTCCAATCAATTTATTTTCATAGATTTAGGTTTCAGTTGGTGGAAGTTACTAAGGAATTAGAAATAATTATGGTGGAATTTAACATGGTGTATTTAAAGATTGCATAAAAGAGATGAAACAGAAATAAAAGAGACACAAATTAAAATAGCAAAGAGATTGAAAAAGAATAATGACCTTTATTGAATCTGTCACCAACTCAGTAGAAAGCCTTCTCCTTTCTTCAACTCTTCTTCAAAGTAAAAAAAATAAAAACTAAAAAATACAAGTAAATTTGAAAGAAAGAGGATCTAAAGGAAACCTTAGACTTGAGCTTCTGAGATCTGCCCTTCCTTTGTTGCTCTCCAGGGGTATATATATATAGGAGAAAACCAGAGGGATAAGAAGCGTATAAATATAAAAGGAGAAAAATATTTCTGAATTTGAATTCTCCTCTTATCTCAGACATGTTTTGACTTATCCGTAAAAATTTAATTCTGACCTGCAACTTGTTACCGTATTGATTGCTGAATATGGCTTATCAGACAGATGAATTTGAAAGTATAATCAACATAAGAGTTGTAGTCATTCAAGTCTTCTTTCTAGAGCATTTTGAATCATCAAAGTTGAGTTTTGATAGAGAAAGTTATGATTGAAATACTAAAGAGTATTTAGTCAGAATCCGAATTAAATTCAGATTTTCTCTCCTTTATCTCATCTTGTGGTGCAAGCAATCTGGTTCAAATAGAAGTCCATCTCTATCTTTAATTAGGATGATGATTCATCTTATTCTATCTTTCTCCTCCTCCTCTAGATTTGAGTAGCAATTAGGAGTCCTACTTTACCCTTCCTCCTCCTCCCCTAGATTTTAAATTTATAATTTAAAATCTAAGTTTAGATTAGGTTAGATGAGATAGAAGCTTCTAAATTACTAAAATAAATCATGCATGTGGGCTTGTGGGTTTTTGGGTTTTTGGGCTTCAATTGGGCTTTTCATTTATTTATTCTTTAATTACTCAAGGCCTGCACAATACTAAATATAAAACGTTATGTAGCAGTGCTTTATAAAAGATAAGTAGGAAAATATGATGATAAATATACACTTTTGACTACCTATCACATCTCCACACTTATCTTTTTGCTCGTCCTCGAGTAAAAATATAAAGAAAAGAAAAGAAAAGAAAAACTAACCTATCATAAGTCACTTTCGTAGGAATCACAGTTGTACTTAGCACGTGCAACAAGCCGTTAAACTTCTAGGTTACCCCTAGAGGACGAGTGTTGTCTCGTGAGGGTTTTCAGTGGATTACACCCACAAAATTCATAAAAGAAAAAGAAAATGTTAGTGATTAATTAATCTTTTTATTTTGAAAAAGGAGAGAAATATTTGAAATATGTTTGAAGAAACTAAGCAACCTATAAGTTTTAGGATTATCATTTTTATTCATTCTTGAACTTAGTCTCTATACAATAATTCGTTATCATTTTAGGTAAGGATTAAAATTGAATTTTTATATAGTCTCTTTTATTACCCTAAATCATATGCATCCTTGTGAACGTGAATCTTTACTAGGATTTTTTAACTTGGACTCCTACGCCTCTTTATTATTATTTTATATATATATATAAATATATATATTTTTAATATGTATAACTCATCTAATTTTCTTTTGTATAAGTATCAAGGCTTCTTGAGGCCCTCATACCTATCTAATTGATTATTAGATGTGTAAGTACATATATAGATAATATTTCTTAGTTTTCTTAGGCTTTCTAATTCACCCATGTAGCGAGCCTAAGGTCGGTGACTACCAAACCGGTCGGTTTTAGGGCACCGGGTGAGAAAACACCCCACGGACTTAAGGACTCGAGTGAACTAGGCCACAAAATTAAGGATTTTATTTATAAAATCACCTTTAGGCATGAATACTTATACTTCTTGAGGCACATGTATCCAGCATAATTAGTGAAAAAATTTATTTATATTATTATATTTTTTTTAGAAGGCACAAGAGTCTTTGTCTTAGAATCCTAGATGTGTAAGTGTATTAGATATGCATATTTCATTAAGGTGAAAATCAAGACTAATTACTTATTCAATTTTTCCTCCTATACCTAAAAATCCAACAATTTATTTTATTGTGACCACTTTTTAGAAATTCTAATCATGATTTTCATAATTCTTAAGATTAACTTGGATTTCTTTCAAAAGATAAGTCAAAATATTATTTCCTTTTTTAAATATATATATTTTATTTTTGTTAAGTTAATATTAACCTAAAGTTAGTAAGTTAATCATTATATTAGTCTGGTTAGTAAATATTTTTGTTAGAAATAAAAAGAAAATTTTTGTTAAGTTAATAACCTAAGGTTAGTGAGTTATGTTAACAGCAGCCTACAGTTAGTCAATAATCTATGTTAAAATAAATATTTTTTTATTTTTTTATTTTTTATTTATTTATTTATTTATATATTTTTTAAAGTTAAGCGTTAGCACCTTCCCCCACACTTATTTCATGTATTGTCCCTAATGTATGAATGAAATGCATGAATGCTTAAAGTAAAGTATAAAAAGAACAAAAATAATAGTAATAATATACAAATATATGTACAACACATGCATCTCCCTCGCTTAGATCTTTTTAGGATTCATCCCTCTAGTTCGTTTCCCATCATTCCAATGAGTTCTCTTTATAGGGCACAATGGGGACCAATCTTTTGTCATTTTTCTGTTCATTCTCTCTAATTTGTTCCTCAATTTTCTCCTACTCTTCTTCCCTCTTCCACTCTTCATAAATTCATTATCGTCATCAAAAAACACTTTTGGGGCATACACAACATGAATACCTAGAATTTTGAGCTCATCCTCATATATCTCCTCAAAAATTGAATTAACCATTTCTTTTGGAGGTGTGTAACTAATCAAGCATCCCTAATCGATTCATCCAAACAGTTAAGTTCATCTTCGATGAGATTTTTAAAGCTTTTGTCAATTTGAGATTCTTGAGTTATATTTTCAAACGATTGATCATTGGTTCATTGAATGAGAAGATACTTAAATCAAGCTTCCCTCTTTCAAAGAGAACTCTAAACGTAACACAAGTTTTCTCACCACTATGATCGCATTTATCTTTAAATAATATATCAAGAAATAGACACTCATCATCTTCACAAATATCCTCACAATATGATATAACTTTCTCCTTGGGAGGTGTATGTGTATCCCAATCATCTTGAAACCCTTCATCCAAACACAAAGATTTATAGTCACATTTATCTTCACTATACTGAAAATCACCTAGAGGGGGTGAATAGGTGATAATGCTAATCAATGCACAATTTAAAATTTATGATGCAACAATCTCACAAAGCAAGTGAATATAGCAATGAATGTAGAGAGCAAGTAACAATAGCAATGAAAGTAGTGCAAGAACAAGGAAAGTAAACCAAACGCAAACACAAAGATTTGTTATCGAGGTTCGAGCACCCAGCTCTACTTCCCCGCCTTCCCCAGAAGGATTCCAACCACTTCCACTATCACAAAGATGTCACAAATACACCGGAGTACCCAACTCCACAATCTCAAGTACAAGTTCTCTCTTAGTAGTCAAAAGACCACAAACTTTCTCTTTCAAAATTCTCTTCCCTTACAAAGGTCCTTAGAGAACAATGAGTAGGAATGAAGCTCTTGTGTGCAAAGAGAAAAGAAAATGAAATCAGAGAATTCTTGAAAATACTTCAGAAATTGAGAGAGAATTTTAGCACAAAAATCAAGAAACCAAGTCTTTTTGAATGCCTTAAACTTGTGAAGATTTTGATAATTTTTCTAGTCACCCAACTCTCCCTAAACACCCCTATTTATAGGAGAGGGCTAGGGTTTAAACATAAAACATTTTTAAGGCTAATCAGAATGTATTAAAACCAAAACATGTCACTTAAACACACTTAAGTGAGAAAAGGACAAAAATAAATCTGCTTAGAAAACTAGCCGTTACTGTTCAAACGCTAGCGGTCGACCGGCCCGGTCGACCGCTAGTACAAAGAAAACGACCGTTGCGGGCTACGGTCGACCGGCCCGGTCGACCCAAACAAACAGAGAGCAAAGTCTTGCAGTCAGACAGGTCTCGGTCGAACGTCACGGTCGACCGACGGTCGACCGTGAAACGTGCACACTGATACGTGCATCTGCCAGAACCACGGTCGACTCGGGCGGTCGACCGGCAAAGCCTGACATAGGCACGGTCGACCGGGGCGGTCGACCGGCTCAGGCCAAAAATCAGTTTTAAACAGAATTTGAGGAGATGAATATTTTTATCAAAAGATGTTTTAAATAGGAATAAGTATAAAACATAAATATGGATTTGTAGGCAGAGGATTTTTATCAAAATATTTTTGTATAATTTATATGAAATAAACTTAGAAATAAGATGTGCGCAAAAACGTGTGTGATGGAGCTTCAAACCTATTCACTATTCTTTAACAAAACTCTAAACTAAAAACAATCTAATTAAGTCTCTTGAGCAATCTTGAGCCATGCAATGCCTTGCAAGAGCCTTCTCTTCTATGTTCCTTCCTTGATGTGCAAAAAGCCTTCTTTGCTTCATGAACCTAGAATTTCTTGCAATAGCTAAGCAATGGCCTCCAAACTATGGTACAAACCTGAAACTTATCTCACAAACTAATTAGTACCATATAGCTCCTATTTGGTTTGTTATCATCAAAACTATAAACAAATGGAGAGTGTAACCTTATGGGCCAACAATCTCCCTTTTTGATGATGACAAAACAAATAGGCTATAAAGAAAAAATATAGGGGAGGAGAAAGCTCCCCCTCAAATTATGCTATATTAAACAAGGAAAAACATATTAAACAAGGAAAAATAATGTAATTTGTAATTTGCAAGTAAACTTCATGAAACCAAAAAATCATTAAAAATATAAAACACTCGCAAAACACTTAAACTGAAATTACAAGAATTCATGAAAACACATCAAAAACTAAAAACATGAAAAACATTATATCATCATGGAACCAAAACCATATGAACTCATATTCTCTACATAAACTCACTTCTCCCCCTTTTTGTCATACATCAAAAAGGGTTATGAAAACATTTTTATTCAATAACACAAACATTAAGTTCACCACAAATGAAAGAAAAATCTAGCAAAATCAAGTGGTTTAGTGAAAATATCGGTTAGTTGCAAATCCATAGAAACATAATCAATATCTATATCTCCTTTCTCAAAATGATCTCTAAGAAAGTGATATCTAATCTCAATGTGCTTGTCTTAGTATGTTGATTTGCATTCTTTGTCATATGTATAGTACTAATATTATCACAAAATATTTTTATATGGTTAAAATGCAAATCATAATCAAGGAGAGTATGTTTCATCCAAAGGACTTGTGCACAACAAGCCCCCGCGGCAACATACTCCGCCTCGGCGGTTGAGAGAGCTACGAAATTTTGTTTCCTAGAGGACCATGAAACAAGACAATTACCAAGAAATTGACATGTCCCACTAGTACTCTTTCTATCTACTCTACAACCCGCATAGTCGGCATCCGAATAACTCGTCATTGAGAAATCTCCGGTTTTCGGATACCATAAACTCATTCCAATCGTTCCCTTAATATAACGAATAATGCGTTTTACCGCAATAAGATGAGACTCTTTGGGACACGATTGAAATCTAGCACAAAGACACACACTAAACATGATATCCGGCCTACTTGCCGTCAAATACAAAAGACTACCTATCATGCTTCTATATAATTTAATATCAACATTTTTACCTTGGTCATCTTTATCAAGCTTGGTTGTAGTTGCCATGGGAGTGTTGCAAGCCTTTGAGCCTTCAAGTCCAAACTTCTTTACGAGTTCTTTTGCGTACTTAGCTTGATTTATGAACATCCCATTTTGCAATTGCTTGTTTTGGAGTCCAAGGAAGAAATTGAGCTCACCCATTGATGACATTTCAAATTCAAGTTGCATGACCTTCTCAAAATCCTTGCATAAAAGCTCATTAGTAGAACCAAAAATTATATCATCAACATAAATTTACACAATTAAAATGTCATTATCAACATGCTTAGTGAATAGAGTAGTGTCTACTTTGCCTTTAACAAAATCATTTGAAATAAGAAAACTAGAAAGCCTTTCATACCAAGCTCTTGGAGCTTGTTTCAATCCATACAAAGCTTTATCAAGTTTAAAAACAAAATCGAGATGAACATGATCAATAAAACCGGGAGGTTGAGCAACATAAACTTCTTCATTTATAAAACCATTCAAAAATGCACTTTTCACATCCATTTGAAAAAGTTTAAAATTTTTGAAAGATGCAAAAGCTAGTGTCATCCGTATGGCTTCAAGCCGTGCTACGGGTGCAAAGGTCTCCTCAAAGTCAATTCCCTCAACTTGAGTGTAACCTTGGGCCACTAACCTAGCCTTATTCCTAATCACATTTCCGGACTCATCCATCTTGTTTCTAAAGATCCACTTAGTACCAATTATTGGTCTATCGTGGGGCCTAGGAACAAGGTGCCAAACTTGGTTGCGCTCAAATTGATTGAGTTCCTCTTGCATGGCTAGCAACCAATATGAGTCCGCCTCGGCTTCGAGGATGCTTTTGGGTTCAAAATGAGAAATGAAAGCAAAGTTACCACATAGGTCATGGAGTTTGGAGCGAGTTGTTACTCCTTTAGATGCATCACCAAGATGAGCTCCTTAGGATGATTTGTAGCGTATCTCCAAGCTTTAGGAAGCGGTTGAGAGCTTTCCTCTTTATCCTCTTGAACATCACCAATAGGATCTTGCTTTTCTTTTGAGCGGGTGAGTCCTTCAAGGATAGTCTCTCCTTGTCTTCACCTAATGGTTCAATCTCTACAACATTCTCAACAACCACATTAGATTCTTCAAATTTAACATGCATGGATTCTTCAATGGTAAGTGAAGATCTATTAAATACTCTATATGCTTTGCTAGTAGAAGAGTATCCAACAAAGATAGCTTCATAAGCCTTAGCATCAAATTTACCCATGTTATCTTTAGTGTTCAAAACAAAACACTTGCAACCAAAAACTTTGAAATATGCAACATTAGGTTTTCTAGAATGATACATTTCAAAAGAAGTTTTGGAAGAATTTTTACACAAATAAATACGATTTGATATATAGCATGCGGTGTTTACGGCCTCGGCCCATAAATATTGAGGGAGGTCATACTCACTTATCATTGTCCTAGCCATCTCTTGAAGTGTTCTATTTTTCCTTTCTACAACTCCATTTTGTTGTGGAGTTCTAGGACAAGACATTTCATGCTTAATTCCCTTTTCATCACAATAAGTCATGAAGAGTTGGTAACAAACTCACCACCTCTATCACTTCTTATTTTCAAAATCGAAAAACCTTTTTCTTTTTCAACTCTTTTTCGAAAAATCTTAAAATGAGAAAAAGTTTGATCTTTGTGTTCCAAGAAGAAAACCCAAGTGAAACGGGAAAAATCATCAACTAAAACAAATGCAAATCTACTACCATTAAGCTCTTAGTTTTAGTAGGTCCAAAAAGATCCATATGAATTAATTCTAAAGGCCTAGTTGACATGATATCCTGATTGGTTTGAAGGAAGACTTGGTTTGTTTCCCAAGTTGGCACGCACCACAAATGCGGTCTTTCTCAAACTTCAAGCAAGGAATACCCTTCACCAATTCCTTTGAATTAATCCTAGAAAGATGGTCAAAAGATGCATGTCCTAATCTTCTATGCCAAAGCCAAGAATTTTCATCAAAAGCATTTAAGCATTTAGTAGAACATTCCACATTAAGCATGTCAATGATATAAACATTATCATCACGAAAACCGGTGAGAATACAATCATTGAATTTAATATCAAAAATCTTACAAGAAGTATCATCAAAAACAACTTTAAGACCACGGTCACAAAATTGACTAATGCTAAGCAAATTATGTTTCAAACCATCAACAAGTACAACATTTTCTATAGTAGGAGATGAACCAATTTGAATGTTACCTATACCAATGATAGTTCCTTTGGAGTCATCCCGAAGGTGACGGAGCCACCTTCCATGTACTTGATAGGGTTGTAAAGTTGTTGATATCCTACGTCATGTGTCTTGAACAACCACTATCAAGGTACCACCGCTCCCTACGTCTTGGAGCCTTGGTGTGTACCTACATCAAATAATTTAGGACTTGATTTTGGTACCCACATTTTCTTGGGTCCTAAAGGGTTAGTTTCATTAACCCAAACAAGATTATTGGATCTATTTACTTGGTCATAACAAAATTTAGCTAAATGCCCATTCTTACCACAATATGTGCATCTATACACTCTACCATATTTAAAAGCATAGTGAGTGTGTGATTTGTGAGCATGAGAATTGTGAGCATGAAAAGATTTAGCATGAGTAGTGTTATGTGTAGTGTGAGCATGTGAATCTTTGACATGAGAGGTGTGCTTTTTAGAAAACTTTTCTTCAAGTTTCTTAGTGTTAAAAGCACAATCTTTTAAAACCTTTTCAAAATCAACTATTTTAGATTTTAAAGAAGAATTTCTTTTTCATCAACAATAAGAGATTTTGCCTTACAAGAAACCTTGTAGGCATTAAACTCATTTTGAATGGAAATAAGATTAGAAGAAATATCATCCTTTTCTTTAGAAACCATAGCAAGTTAATTTTGAGAAAAGCAACTTCTTTTTGCAATTTAAGACATTCAATCTTCTTATTATCATAAGTTTCGGAAAGTTCAACAAAAGCATGAACAAGAACTTTCTTACTTAATTCATCATCTTCATCATCAAGAGGTTGAGGGGTTACCTTTGGTGTGTTTGCCATGAAACACATATTCGCTATATCCGCCTCTTCCTCGGACTCGCTTTCCGAATCCCAAGTTGCCTTGTACGCTTTCTTTTCTTCCGGTTTCTTTGGCTTGAAGGAGGAGGTCATCTTCTTTTTGAATTCCGGGCAATCCGCCATGATATGTCCGGGTCTTCGGCAATTATAGCATATAATTCTCCTCTCCTCTTTGCCTTCGAATTTTCTTCGGAAGTTGAGCTTGTTCATCCGGTACATCCTCTTCACATTTCGCACAAGGAGGGAGAGCTCCTCATCTTCTTCTTCATCTTCTTCATCGTCCTCAAGAGTGGATGAAGACTTGAAGGCTATGGACTTCTTCTTTAGTGGAGCGGCCTCTTCTCTTGCTTTCTTTTCCATCTCATGGGTCTTTAAGTTCCCAATGAGACTAATTAGGTCCATCTCATCCTTGTCGGTCAATTCTTTCAAGGTGGTGGCCTTGATCTCCCATGATGTAGGAAGAGCCCGAATCACTTTTCGCACCTTTTGGTCGTTGGAGATGTCATCACCTAAAGAAGAAAGAGCATTGGTGATTTTAGTAAATCGAGTAATCATACAATCAATAGATTCTTCATCAAGCATTTTAAAAGACTCATATTGGGACCTCAAGAGATCTATCTTAGCTCTCTTGACTTGTGAAGTCCCTTCGTGCGTGACTAACAAGTGTTGCCAAATCTCATAGGCGGATTGGCAATGAATTACCCGTGTAAGGTAATCCTCATTCAAGGCGGTTAGAAAGAATTTTGGGCCTTGGAGTTAGCCTCATATTCTCTAAAGGTAAAGTCGGTCCATGTGCTCTCATCACTATCGGGTGCTACATAGGGTTTGGTCAAGGATTTAGCTACTAAGCTACCTAAAGATTGCAAAAAGATAGTCATCCTAACCTTCCAAATAGGGAAATTGAGTCCATCAAATTTAGGAGGGGTTTTGATGTTATCGGCCATGTTTACTAGTGATGACAAATGGAATGCAAATGTTGATTAGCAATTTTAAGGATCTCTCTATGGATGTTAAGCCAAAACCTAGAGTCCAAGCTCTGATACCAATTGAAAATCACCTAGAGGGGGGGTGAATAGGTGATAATGCTAATCAATGCACAATTTAAAATTTATGATGCAACAATCTCACAAAGCAAGTGAATATAGCAATAAATGTAGAGAGCAAGTAACAATAGCAATGAAAGTAGTGCAAGAACAAGGAAAGTAAACCAAACGCAAACACAAAGATTTGTTATCGAGGTTCGAGCACCCAGCTCTACTTCCCCGCCTTCCCCAGAAGGATTCCAACCACTTCCACTATCACAAAGATGTCACAAATACACCGGAGTACCCAACTCCACAATCTCAAGTACAAGTTCTCTCTTAGTAGTCAAAAGACCACAAACTTTCTCTTTCAAAATTCTCTTCCCTTACAAAGGTCCTTAGAGAACAATGAGTAGGAATGAAGCTCTTGTGTGCAAAGAGAAAAGAAAATGAAATCAGAGAATTCTTTGAAAACACTTCAGAAATTGAGAGAGAATTTTAGCACAAAAACCAAGAAACCAAGTCTTTTGAATGCCTTAAACTTGTGGAGATTTTGATAATTTTTCTAGTCACCCAACTCTCCCTAAACACCCCTATTTATAGGAGAGGGCTAGGGTTTAAACATAAAACATTTTTAAGGCTAATCAGAATGTATTAAAACCAAAACATGTCACTTAAACACACTTAAGTGAGAAAGGATAAAAAATAAATCTGCTCAGAAAACTAACCGTTACTGTTCAAACGGCTAGTCCGGTCGACCGGCCCGGTCGACCGCTAGTACAAAGAAAACGACCGTTGCGGGCTACGGTCGACCGGCCCGGTCGACCCAAACAAATAGAGAGCAAAGTCTTGCAGTCAGGCAGGTCTCGGTCGACCGTCCCGGTCGACCGTGAAACTGCACACTGATACGTGCATCTGCCAGAACCACGGTCGACTCGGGCGGTCGACCGGCAAAGCTTGACATAGGCACGGTCGACCGGGCGGTCGACCGGCTCAGGCCAAAAATCAAGTTTTAAACAGAATTTTGAGGAGATGAATATTTTTATCAAAAGATGTTTTTAAATAGGAATAAGTATAAAACATAAATATGGATTTGTAGGCAGAGGATTTTGTATCAAAATATTTTGTATAATTTATATGAATAAACTTAGAAATAAGATGTGCGCAAAAACGTGTGTGATGGAGCTTCAAACCTATTCACTATTCTTTAACAAAACTCTAAACTAAAAACAAATCTAATTAAGTCTCTTGAGCAATCTTGAGCCATGCAATGCCTTGCAAGAGCCTTCTCTTCTATGTTCCTTCCTGATGTGCAAAAAGCCTTCTTTGCTTCATGAACCTAGAATTTCTTGCAATAGCTAAGCAATGGCCTCCAAACTATGGTACAAACCTGAAACTTATCTCAACAAACTAATTAGTACCATATAGCTCCTATTTGGTTTGTTATCATCAAAACTATAAACAAATGGAGAGTGTAACCTTATGGGCCAACATATACGACTCAACTTGTTCCCTACGAGGTGAATATTCGGCCAAATGATCTCTCTAATCAGTTTGTCTCAAAATCGACGATAGTCGTCTAATATGCATACTTCCTCATCGGGCTTATCAACATTATTGAACTCATTTGCTTCATGAAGACGAATGTGATCTAGAATTGATATGAGTTTCTCACTTTGGACTTTTTTCATTCTATCTCGATTGATGTGTTCCTGGATTGACATAGATATTTTTGGTTTTGAATCAAGAACAGGTTGAGTGAAAAATGAATCCTCCTCCTGCTCAATCGCTAACTCATTAACCATCATCTCTAGGTGGGCCCAGTGTGAAACATTGTCACTTAGTACTTGGTGTGAAGTTTGTGTGTCATCTTTATGATTGTAATTGAATTTTAATTGATGTGATGGATAGGGTTCACTCGTAGGCCCTTGAAATGAGTGAAACTGATTTGAATTTCATCCTAACAAATACCCTATCGAGGGATACTGTTCCGAGGAATGAGATGGACCATGACAATGATTGCACCAAATAGGTGGATAAAATGTAAAAGATAGTGGGCAGGTTGAGTGTAGTTATGAAAGTTAGGGAAAAAGGTTGGTGGATGGAAGGTGGGTTTGGCCTATAGAATGGATCATAAGCAAATGAGTGTGGATAGACCATGGATATAATATATATATATATATATATATATATATATATATATATATATATATATATATATATATATATATATATATATATATATATATATATATATATATATATATATATATTGTGGTTAGTGGTGATTTTTTTTTTAACCTAGATGTACTAGATCTCTCGATCAAGCTGACATGCGCAAGTAACTCACCCAATCAATCAAAAAGAAAAAAATTAAAAATAAAAAAATCCTAATCTAGGGTAAGCTTGGACTTAGACAACTCCTAACTTTAGACTGTCTTTAGGAGGCATATTACCGACCTTAACCACAAGTTAATCGACCAGGTAGGTGGCAAGATTGGTGGGAGGTTATGTTGGCTCAAAGGCCCATCACTCTAGTTTTGATGATGATTAACTCATGTAGTTATAGTACTGATGATCTTATGTTTAATTAGTCTCAGATTTATGATCAAGATCTTAGTTGGTGTTTAGCTTCAACAAAGGATTTAAAGTCAAGTTTTGAGATAACATGGTTTGATTCAAGAGCCTATGCATCAAGACCACATCAATTACTCAAGAGGAGTCTAGCTCATTGGATCTAGTTTGGACCAAGTCAAGAAGAAGATGAGAAGACTTCAAGTGAAGACTTCAAGAGAAGACTTGAGTCTAGGTTTATTTTTATTACGATTTTGTTTTAGATAAAATGTAAAGGATAGAATAATTGGTGGATTGCTCAAGTACATATACACACACTCAAGATTTATTTGTGTTTTCCTAAAAGAATTTCATTTGGAAAAATACTGATTTGGTTTTTTATTTTCAAAGTACACTTATTTTTAAACACAAACCATTTTAGAGCTTAATGTCAAAAACATAGATATTTCATCATGTATGTGTAGTGGATCATATCCATACACTCTAAGTTTTAAAAGAGTTTAAATATCTTATTTTTGTATTTGGAGAAGTTTTGGAAAATCTATTTTAGAAAAATACAGATTTTGTTTTTAAGCCAAAATTTCTAAGTTACAAAATAGTTCAAAATGTTTGTAACATGGTTTGATTTTACTCAAACATATTTGTTTATCAAAGTATAATACTGAAACTATTTTTATAGATTTTTGGAGATTTTATGGGATTTTATTTTAGTCAAAAAGCCAAGTTTTAAATCCCTATATTGTTCTGGTCTGGCTTCTGCCGGTCGACCGAGCTAGGAGTCGGTCGACCGAGTCGGTCAGCTGACGTGCACAGACGTGCATGCCAGTTCTGGCTGGAGGGCTGGTCGACCGCCAGAGAGCTTCTGCTCTCTGGAAAGCCCCGGTCGACCGGGTCGGTCGACCGACAGAGAGTTCTGCTCTCTGTTCCAGGCCAGGTCGACCGGCCCGGTCGACCGAGGCTACAACGGTCAGATTTCTGACCGTTGGCAGTCGACCGGGCCGGTCGACCGACAGCCGTCCAGGCTGTTGTTTGGCCCCAACGGCTAGTTTTTTCTAGGCATATAAAATGGGGGTTTCTTGGACTGTTTTCAACAAGATTTTTGGAGAGTTTTAAATCTAGTTTTCCTATCCATTTCAGAGTTTTTCTCCACTAGTTTGAGAGCAAATATTTCCAATTCAAAGGAAGTATATCAAGAGTGTTTTAAAAGTGATTTCTTGTGATTTTCATCACAATTTCAATCCTAGTTTTTCTCACAAACACTTGAGCTATCCATTACTATATCTACCTATAGGAGCGTTATTGTGAGATTGTTTTTAGGTGATCAAAGTGTTGTGATCACCAAAGACTTCATCTTTGTTTTGAGGAGGCGGACTTGTGTGTTCGCGGTGTTTCAGGTTCTAGTGAGAACTCGGTGTTTGAGGTGCGGTCTCGGCGAGCTAGTGGGCTTGCAGTGTGTAGTTCTTACGGGAACGAGTGAAGGGACTAGCGAGTCCAAGAGTTGTAGTGGGAACTCCTTGTAGGTGTTGCGATACCAAGTGATCCGGTGGGATCGATTTTTAGTGAAAATCCTTCAAGTGTTGAAGGCGGGGACGTAGAGCAAGTGTGCTCGAACCTCGAAACAAATATCCCGTGTTTGCGATTGCTCTCTCTATCTCTTACTTGTCTTTATATCTTGCATGCGAATATTGTCTTTATCTTTATATGTTTGATATATTGTGTGCTTAATTGTTATATGCTTGGGATTGTTTGCTAACACTTGTATTCAAGCAAGAGAGCCAAAGCGACACCTCAACTATTATTTAGAGGAATCTTGAGGAGTTAGTCCAGAGCCCTTCACGGGGAATCCGGCTACACTCTTGTGTTGTACTTGGTGTTTAGCTTAAGAAGTTTTAATTTGCATTAAATAGTTTTTAATTCCGCATTATTGACCATTAGATTAGCTAGTCACCTATTCACTCCCCTCTAGGTGATTACAGGTTATCCGTCAAAGACGTTCCTTAATTAAGTAACCACCAACCTTCGAGCTTTCGGCCCTTAATCTCCTTCCTAGACACCGATTTGGCGAGAGTTAATTTCGAACAACTTCTCCTTCAGCCAATCTCCTAATGAGTCTGAGTTAGCCTAAGGCCAACGTCTAGTCAATTTTTATTTTAGGGTTAGGATTGTGAGTGCAACGGAGATGATTTATGGGCCAAGGAAGGGTAATGACGTCCCCATCTTATCTTGTTTATGAGTTTTGCGCTTAAAGTGATTTAGTGCACGTGTAAAGTAATAGACAAGAATTCACTCAAAAGCAGTAAATCAACCAAGGTGCTTCCTAGTCTATATGCAATGCGAACGTACCTTGTCGCTAGCACTCTTCAGCAAAAATTAAAAATTTAAATAGACACGTGCCTATGATGTAGAGTCTAATTTTTTTTAATTAGTCAACTAATATGTTACTGTTAATTAATTAGCAGTATGCAGGGTGCTCACAGAGAAATAATATCAAAACAGTAAAGAGGACTTTGTAATTTGCAGCAACCTGCAAAAGATCAATTAGTAGTGATCTACTAATACCGCGAAAACGCTGCAATTGCCGCGTTTGCGCGGCTATTTAGTAAGCTTTGTTTCTCTGCCTTCTAGGGCAGAGGCACATAGTAGCTGTGTGTCCTTACCTGCAGCTAGTTTTCCTGTTATCAGATCTTGCAAACAGAAAAAAATAATTAGTTATAGAGAATATCGTACCGTTCCCTCCCGGCAACGGTGCCAAAATTTTGATTAAGACGGGAAAATAATAAAGAAAGAGTTAAAGTTAGAAAGTTCTTAGTCTCGACTCAATGTAACCGCGTAGCAAGAGCTAGACGGTCGATCCATAGGGAAGGATGCGATGGAAGGTTTTTGAAACGAATTCTCTAACAATTAGCTTATAAAGAAGAAATTATGTTTGTAAGCAAATATTTTAAATAGAAAGAATAAGCATAGCCAACTAATCATCTATCACAACTAAACACTAGTCTATCAAGAATAAATATCATGTTGAACCTATAAAAAGATTAACCCTAGATTATTGCTTCAAAATCCAAGAAGAAAAGTAAGAAAGAGATTAAACCCTGTTGGCAGAACACTAGATAAAACTAAGCATTGGTTTATCAAAGTCCAAAAGTATAGTTTAAGAAAAGTAGTTTTAACTTGACATTAAACCATCAAAGCGTCTAAGTATAAACTAAGAATAATTATTAAATAGTATACCCTAAACCTAGTTTAACTCAATTCATAACTATCTTCAAGAATTATTTACTTATCCTGTGGTTTTTAACATGTATAGAGTTCAATCAATTTATCTTTATAGATTTAGCTTTTAGTTGGTGAGAGATTAGCAAGCTACTAAGGAATTAGTTACACATAATTGTGGTGAAATTTAACGTGTGTATTTAAAGATTGCATAAAAGAGATGAAACTGGAATAAAAGAGACACAAATTAAAATAGCAAAGAGATTGAAAAAAATAATGACCTTTATTGAATCTATCACCAACTCAATACAAAGCCTTCTCCTTTCTTCAACTCTTCTTCAAATTAAAAAAAATAAAAACTAGAAAAATACAAGTAATTTGGAAAGAAAGAGGATCTAAAGGGAAAACCAGAGGGATAAGAAGCCTATGAAGATAGGAGGAGCAAAATATTTCTGAATTTGAATTCTCCTCTTATCTCCAGACTTGTTTTGACTTATCCGTAGAAATTCAAATCTGGCTTGTAACTTGTTATCGTGTTGATCGCTAAATATAGCTTATCAGACAGATGAATTTGAAAGTGTGATCAACATAAGAGTTATAGTCCTTTACGTCTTCTTTCTGGAGGATCTTTCATCATCAAATTTGAGTTTTTATAGAGAAAGTTATGATTGAAATACTAAAGAGTGTCTAGTCTGAATCCGAATTAAATTCAGATTTTCTCTCCTTTATTTTCATCTTGTGGTGCAAGCAATCTGGTTCAAATAGAAGTCCATCTCTATCTTTAATTAAGATGATGATTTATTTTGTTCTATCTTTCTCCTCTTCTAGATTTGAATAGCAATTAGGAGTCCTACTTATCCTTCCTCGTCCTCCCACAGATTTTAAATTAATAATTTAAAATCCAAATTTAGATTAGGTTAGATAACATAGAAGCTTCTAAATTACTAAAATAAATCATGCATGTGGGCTTATGGGCTTTTTGAGCTTTTGGGCTTCATTTATTTATTCTTTAATTACTCAAGGCCTGCACAATACTAAACAATAAAACGTTACCTAGCAATGCTTTATAAAAGAATAAGTAGGAAAATATGATGATAAATATACACTTTTGACTACCAATCATGCGTTTTACCACAATCAAGTGAGACTCTTTAGTATAATTGAAATCAAACACATAGACATACACTAAACATAATATCCGGCCTACTAGCCGTTAAATAAAGTAAACTACCAATAATGCTTTTATAAAGTTTAATGTCTATATTTATACCATTTTCATCCTTGTTAAGTTTTATTGTGGTAGTCATGGGAGTTTGCTTGACTTTGCCCCTTCAAGCCCAAATTTCTTGATGAGTTCCCCTCTGTACTTGGTGATCGGGGTAAGAACCAGCACTCAAAAGTGTGTATTATGTAAAATAGATGTAAAAGCTCGAATGTGCTAATGTACCCTCGATACTTCCGTTATAGCATTGGCTTAACGGGTCGAATCCACAGGGAAGGGAGGCGATAGAAGCATTAACAGTCTCTATTCACGTCAGTTGTTAACAGTTCTTCTTTGTTGAAAGAATGGTAAAGAATGGAAAAGAAAGGAAAAGGAAATCCAGAATGTGGTAGGTGAGGAGAGCGATGAAAACGGCGAAGTGAAAACAAAATAGAAGTGGTTTGAAAAATGAATAGAAAAGAAGATGGAATAAAGGTAAACTAAGAAGGCGATGAAAACAACGATGGAAATGATCAAAAGAATTTGGAAAACGATTTCTAAAACAAGCTAAAGAAAACTCATGGTTACTAACTACTAAATGCTCCACTAACCATGCTAACCTCTTCGAGATAGTTGCCTCACATTTTGATCCTTGGTCATCACAATCCTTGGCTCCAAGAGACGGTACAAAGCATGGCTCATGGATGGTTCATCACATTCAAAACATTGCAACAAGAACAAGCTAATACAAGCATCACTCATTACACTACTAGCATGAAATAAAAGAGCATGAAATAAAAGAGAGTTAGCTTGCTTAGCAAGTTAGCAAGTTAGATGTTAGAACTCATCATCTTTGGCCATCAATGGCTCTTGCAAGAACAAGGCCTTGTAGAGGCAACCCGATTCATGGGATTATCAAGTAAGTGGTTAGATGGTTAGTGGTTAGTAGTTAGATTGGCATGAGAAGAAAAAGTTAGCAAGAAATCATGTAGAAGATGAAGGAGATTACATTGGAAGAGAAAGGAGGCACCTTTACATAGAGTGTCACTCTCTATTACATCAATCCCTCTCTATCTCTCTCTATGAATCACTCAGCCCTACTACAATGATCTAAAAAGAAATGAAAATACAAGAAATGAAGAACACTCACCTACACTACTCCTAAAATCTGCACCTACTCCTAAAAACAAAATCTGCTTGCGTTTTGGCCAGAGGCAGAGGTATTTATAGGGCTCAGAAGACTCCGGAAGACGAGACGGGGCCACGCGTCGAAGATCGACGCGTGGCTCCACTACTTTGCCGCGGAATCTCAAGGAATGCCGCGGATCCGCGGCATTTCCAGGGAGGTAGATCTCTGGATTTCGTCAGGGGCTCTCTCTGGCTTCGAGAATGTTCAGGGTATATTCATTTTCTGGTGATTGTACCCGAATATTTGTCTGACAAGCGCAGGAGTCTAGGTTCAATGCATGTTCTATAAAATTCTTTGCTTGGCCTCCAAGTAATTGCGGGATTAATTACCATAAATTGGGATGAATTAGGCTCTTATTCCATCTTTGCCCTTGGACTTTGGATCTACCTGCAATTAAGACCAAAACACGATTTAGACGACTATTTATTCATAAATTGTGAGAGAATGCGACATAATAATGCAGAATTGTAGACTAATCACACCCCCACACTTATTCTTTTGCTCGTCCCGAGCAAAACAAAACTATACTACGGATATTATTACACCACTTTCGCAGGTGACGCGATTGCACTGAGCGTGTGCAACAAGCCGTTAAACCTCTAGGTTACCCTAGAGGAGGAGTGTTGTCTCCTGAGGGTTTTCAGCGGATTGCACCCACAAAATCCATAAAGAAAGAAGACAAATGTTAGTATTTTGAAAACACATTTTGAAAGAGAGACAAGTTTATGAAATATTTTTGCAAAAATATAAGTGATCTAAGGTCATAAGTCCACCACAAATCATTCTTCTTAAACTTAGTCTCTATGCAAGATCTTGTCTTCAATTAAGGTAAGAATTCAAAATTGAATTGAATATTTTATCTTTCATAAAACCTAGATAATATGCACATTTGTGATAGTGAAGATTTCTGGGATTTCAACTCTAACCATCAAGCCATTTATTTATTCTTTTTTTTCCTTTTCTTCCCTTAGTTTAGGCTTTCTAGTTCACCCATGTAGCGAGCCTATAACCGATGACTCCCAAACCAGACGGTCCTAGGGCACCAGATGAGAAAACATCCCTCGGGTTTAAGGACTCAAGTAAACAAGGCCACAAAACTAAGGGGAATTATTTACTTCTTTTGACCATCATTAGGCGTGAATAATCATGCTTCTTGAGGCACAATTATCCAGCTTAATAAGTGGTGATTTATTTATATTTTTTTTCTTTTTTTTATTTTATTTTTATGGCATTTTTGGTCTTTGTTTCCATCCCAAAAATGTGTAAGTGTGAAGTGCATACTATCTAAGGCAAAAAATCAAGATAAAATATCTCCCCAATTTTTCTTACTTAGCCTATAATTTTAAACAAGATCTATTATTTCAACTAGGTTTAAGATGTCATAATTAAGGCTTTCTTAATTTCTAAGATCATCTTAATTTTCTTAAAAATAGATCAAAACTTTGTCTCTTATTTCAAAAAGTTTTTTTTTTTTAAAGAAAGAGAAAAGAGAAAATTTCTATACAAAAGGGAAGATTTCTAAAAGAAGTGTATAAGAAAGAAAATCTAAAAACTCTATGTTAGTAAACCCTCCCCCACACTTATCTCATGCATTGTCCTCAATGCATCGTGATATATGTATGCATGGAATAAATAGAGAGGGAGGAAAAAATTACCTCAAGGTGGTGGTTCCGGTGGCGGTCTGATTGGTCTACGAAAGGCGGTCCAATCATTCTTACGTGGAGTCCGGAGGAACCCACCAGAAATCTCAAGAATACAACCCACTAGAATGATGTATATATGTGTGATTTTTATTAGGAATTTTACCCCATTTAATTTCCAATTTTCAAAATAATTTCGGAGTCAAAATTTTCAAAGCCCTTGTCCCAGAATGGAATGATTGTTTGGACTTAGGAAGTACAGGAACTAATATCGACTCAGAAAAATGACTCAAGTCAAGTAAAGGTTCGGGAGTCGAGATCGGTTCAGGAAGTGGGTCCAAATCAAGAGATGAAGCTCAGGTCCACATTCATTTCCCCATGATGAATGTGACTATCAAAGATTGGTGATCAAGTTCAGGAATGACAGGTATGGGAATCAAAACTGACTCTAAAATGTTGCTCAAATTGGGTAACAAAACAGGAGTCAATAGTGATTCGGGAATTTGAACAAGATCACAAATTTGAGGATCAAAATCACATTCCTCATTGAGTTCAATTCTACAAAAATGAGAACTTACCAATTTATCAAATGGACTTTCAAAAGTATGAAATTGGTCAAGTTCAATATGATCATCATAAGAGATTGGTGATTCAATTTCACAATGGACTGGCACTGGATCCAATACTGACTCGGGAAAAGGAGTGAAATCAGGTGAAGACACCGGAGTCATAACTGAATCAGGAAGTAGAATTGAATCATCAAGTGAAAGTTCAGGATCATATTCATGCTCAAGTTCAATTTCAGGAAAAGGATAACTTGCCAAAATGTCAATGGGATCTGAAGTTTGGACAAGTTCAGGTGGGTGTGCCGAAATTGAATCTTGATTTCCAAAATGACAAGAGTCTTGGTCAAATCAATAGAGTTTGGCATAACTGAATTGGTCAAAGGTTGATAAGATAGAGTTTTCTCATTTCTATAAATGTTAACCAATTGACTCAATTGTTCTTCCAATCTATTGATAGACTCGGTATGTGATTTTTTGATATTATAATAAAGACTCCTCCAAGATATCCAAACTCTTATCTAGATATGATGTATCTCCAAGTGGTTGCTCTAGAATAGGAGTATAAGAATCTAGGTTTTGGAAATTTTGTGAATAATGTGAGTCAAAAATGTGTGGAGATTGAAGCTTGGACTCACACAAGAGTTCTTTACTCGTTTCCAAGGCAAATGGTTGTTCATTATGAGGAGGTGGAACTGAGTAAGACTCTTGAAAATACTGTGAAATTGGAGAGGCCAATGTTTCTTGAAGTTGTTGCTCGGCCCTCTGTAGATTGGCTTCTAAACTCTTTAGTAACTCAGATTTTCTTCAATGGGAGGTCCAAAAAAGGAGTATAAGAAGCGAAATCGGGGAATGAATACTGTGTAAATTGTGGACAAGGTGGATATGGTGGACAAGGAGGTTGATAATTAGACTCGGGTACGTGAATCCCCAATGACTCTGTGACGAGTTGAAATTATTTTGGAAATTATAGTCATAAGAATGTGGGTATGGGTTGTATTGATTCGGATAAGGCCAACCCGGTGTATTTGGTTGGTGCATATTGTAAAATGCCGGGTTAGAATTATCCGAATCAAATGGGGTTGGTGTGAAATATGGATTCATGTTGGGATTGAAAGAATTGTTATTATTGAATGCCATTTCACAAACAATCACAAAAAAGAAAAATTAAACAACAAAAAAAGAAAAGAAAAAAAATCAAAACCAAGCCAATAGGAGGGTTGACCTAGACCTAGATGTAGATGTCCCTAGGGGCCAACGTCTATTCAAATTTTATTAGGGCTTGGTTGTGTAAGTGGGGAGATGATTTTTAGGCTAAGGAAGGGTAATTAAATCCCCACCTTATCTTGTATGGGTTTTGCCCTTAAGTTCAATTTGTGCAAGTGTGCAATATAGAAAAGAATATAACACAAAGCGATAAATCACCCACGTGTTTGTCCTATGCTATATGCAATGCCATATGTACATCTCCATCCAGATCACAACAACTGAACAAAATACAGTATATTGGAATTGAATTGACACGTGCCTAAATGCAAATGTCTAAACCGTTAGCAGCACAAATCCACTAGGTATTACAATTCACACATCCCAGAACAACAACATTTACAATCTTCACAAAATTGCCGCGTTTTCACGGCACATGCCGCGGTTCCGCGGCAGTTCTTTGGAATCTGGGGCCCTGCTTTCAAGAGCAGGGAGAGGCAAGCTAGGGTCTATTCTGCAATGTTAAGAACCTGTAAATATTTCCCTGCACACCAAAACAGAGAAGACAATGTTAAAAAAACGTGAAAACAAAACCATTCCCTTCCCCGGCAACGGCGCCAAAATTTGATCGGGGTAACCAGCACTCAAAAGTGTGTATTATGTAAAATAGATGTAAAAGCTTGAATGTGCTAATGTACCCTCGATACTTTCGTTATAGCATTGGCTTAACGGGTCGAATCCACAGGGAAGGGAGGCGATAGAAGCATTAACAGTCTCTATTCACGTCAGTTGTTAACAGTTCTTCTTTGTTAAAAGAATGGTAAAGAATGAAAAAGAAAGGAAAAGGAAATCCAGAATGTGGTAGGTGAGGAGAGCAATGAAAACGGCGAAGTGAAAACAAAATAGAAGTGGTTTGAAAAAATGAATAGAAAAGAAGATGGAACAAGGTAAACTAAGAAGGCGATGAAACAACGATGGAAATGATCAAAAGAATTTTGGAAAACGATTTCTAAAACAAGCTAAAAGAAAACTCATGGTTACTAACTACTAAATGCTCCACTAACCATGCTAACCTCTTCGAGATAGTGCCTCACATTTTGATCCTTGGCCATCACAATCCTTGGCTCCAAGAGACGGTACAAAGCATGGCTCATGGATGGTTCATCACATTCAAAACATTGCAACAAGAACAAGCTAATACAAGCATCACTCATTACACTACTAGCATGAAATAAAAGGGCATGAAATAAAAGAGAGTTAGCTTGGTTAGCAAGTTAGCAAGTTAGATGTTAGAACCCATCATCTTTGGCCATCAATGGCTCTTGCAAGAACAAGGCCTTGTAGAGGCAACCCGATTCATGTGGATTATCAAGTAAGTGGTTAGATGGTTAGTGTTTAGTAGTTAGATTGCCATGAGAAGAAAAAGTTAGCAAGAAATCATGTAGAAGATGAAGGAGATTACATTGGAAGAGAAAGGAGGCACCTTTACATAGAGTGTCACTCTCTATTACATCAATCCCTCTCTATCTCTCTCTCTATGAATCACTCAGCCCTACTACAATGATCTAAAAAGAAATGAAAATACAATAAATGAAGAACACTCACTTACACTACTCCTAAAATCTGCACCTACTCCTAAAAACGAAATCTGCTTGCGTTTTGGCCAGAGGCAGAGGTATTTATAGGGCTCAGAAGACTCTGGAAGACGAGACGGGGCCACACGTCGAAAATCGACGCGTGGCTCCACTACTTTGTCGCGGAATCTCAAGGAATGCCGCGGATCCGCGGCATTTCTAGGGAGGTAGGTCTCTGGATTTCGTCAGGAGCTCTCTCTGACTTCGAGAATGTTCAGGGTATATTCATTTTCTGGTGATTATACCCGAATATTCGTCTGACAAGCGCAGGAGTCTAGGTTCAATGCATGTTCTAGAAAATCCTTTGCTTGGCCTCCAAGTAATTGCGGGATTAATTACCATAAATTGGGATGAATTAGGCTCTTATTCCATCTTTGCCCTTGGACTTTGGATCTACCTGCAATTAAGACCAAAACACGATTTAGACGACTATTTATTCATAAAACTGTGAGAGAATGCGACATAATAATGCAGAATTGTAGACTAATCACATGGCCTGATTTATAAAAATCTCATCACTCCTTTACTTGATTTGGAGTACAAGGAGGTAGTTTAACTCGCCCATCATAGACATCTCAAACTCATTCTTCATGTATGATTCAAAATATTTGCAAAGCTTTTCATTAGTAGATCCAAATATAATATCATCAACATAAATTTGAATAATAAGAATCACTATCTACATGCTTTGTAAACAAAGTGATATCTACTTTACCTTTTATAAAATTATTTGAAATAAGAAAAGTTGAAGCCTTTCATACCAAGCTCTAGGAGCTTTGATTGAGCTCGAACCTGCACACAAAATACAGTATTTCAGATTTTAAGATTAAAGAGTGCAAGTTACTCAATTCTACCGCAATAGCAAGTGGCTATGCGGGTCGTGATCCATAAGGAGGGACTAGCGATGAAAGCTTTTTAGTAAGTTCTCTTTTAGGCTACAAAGTATGGTTAAAGTTCTTCTTTAGTTCTTAAAAAGAAAAGAAAAATAAATTACAATGAAGTTAGGCAGAAAGTGAGAGATTGGAAAGATAGAGAAACCAGAATTGGATATGTACAAAGAAATGAAAAAAGAGTGATAAAAAAGTGGGTGTTGTTGGTGTTGGTGATCTAAACTACAGAAATAAAAGAAAAGAAAGAAAAGATTAAAGAAATACTTACCTCCTTTGGTTGATGACTTACCTGGAACCATTGCATGTTCTATCTTACTTCGGAGGCGTTCAACGCATAAGCCATAAGATCGAGCTCAGTCCCCATTCGCATTACATCATCAAGACGAACAAGAATGAAATGATACGGAGTCCTGAGAAGGAGAACATCATCATGAAATATCGTTGGTACTCACACAAACATTGTTATACTGATGCTTCTAAATTCACTTGAATGCTCATCATAACCAAAAGAGAAAAAGTAGAAAGAAGAAGAAGGAAACAAAGTAAAGACAAACATAAAAAAAAGTTATCTTTTATTGCTTGCAGAAACGATGGAAGAAAGGAGGAGGTACATCGGTGTCACTCTCAACATAAGCCTCACTCTCCTACTTACATGAATCTCAATCTAAACTATACTTACAAAGAAATAAAAATTACATTAAAAAAAAATAAAAACCTACACTACAAAGAATGAAAAACTGGACTAAATCCTATCTCTGCTTGGTCATCCTCCTTGTCTTTGAGATTGTAGGTATTTATAGAAGAAATGCAGAGATTAGAGGAGTATGAAGATAGGAAAAGCTGGCTATTTCTGAATTTGAATCCTCCCCTTATCTCCAAACTTGATTTGATGTGGATATTCAGTTCTGATCTGTAGTTTGTTGGCATGTTGATTGCTGAATATCACTTATCAAATGATAGAATAAGAAATAGTGATCAACATAAGAGTTGTAGCCATGTAAGTCTTCTTTCCGGATCATATTGAATCATCAGATTTGAGATTTGGTACCGAAAGTTATGATTCAAATACGAAAATATATCTAGTCAGAATCTGAGTCAAACTTGCTTCATCTCATCCGTTGATCTTCTCTCTATCCATTTATCTCTCTGTATTTGATATTATCCTTGGTTGATCTTTAGCTAACCAAAATGGATTTATAGAAATCTGAATTTTATCGGTTTCCACTTGGTGTTATCTTTCTGATTTGCTCTGATCTTCAGCTGAACATTTGCCCCAATCCTTGATTTTTTTCTAACTAGATCTCGGATCATCCTCAGCTAACCAAATAGATCCAGTTAAATCTGATTTTAACTGGTATTTATTTGATTTAATCCTCTTTCTCTTCATTATTATCTTCTGCAAAATAGATATTTAAGATAAAAAATTAGTAGATTTATTACACGATAAATGTAGGAGTGTAATGAAAAGAATAAAAAATATATGTACGATCAAGCTTGTTTTAAACCATATAAAGTTTTTCTCTAATTTGAAAACAAATTCCGGATGTGTAGGATCAACAAACCCGGGGGTTTTTCAACATACACTTCCTCTTCAATAAAATAATTTAAAAATGCACTCTTGATATCCATTTTAAAAGTTTGAAATCTTTATAAGAAGTAAAAGCAAGTGTAATCCGAATGGCTTCAAGTCGTGCTATGGGTGCAAAAATTTTCTCAAAATTGATACCTTCGATTTAGGTGTAACCTTGGGCCACTAACCTAGCTTTTTTCCTAACAATGTTACCCGACTCATCCAACTTGTTCCTAAAAATCTATTTAGTATCAATTGTTGGTCTATCATGGGGTCTAGAGATAAGGTACCAAACTTGGTTGCACTCAAATTGATTGAGCTCTTCTTGCATTGCAGCCAACCAATATGAGTCGCCCTCGGCTTCGAGGATGTTCTTTGGTTCTATATGAGAAATAAAGCAAAATGGCCACAAAAATCATAGAGTTTGGAGCGAGTAGTTATCCTTTTGATACATCACCTATGATGCGTTCCTAGGGATGACTCGTAGCATATCTCCAATCTTTTAAAAGTGGTTGAGTTGGTGCCACTTTAATTTATTAAACTTCACCTTTTCATTAAGCTTTGGCTTATCTTCTTGGATGGGTAAGTCCTTCAAGGTTACTTCTTCATGTCTTTACTTAAAAAATCAATCTCTACAACATTCTTAACAAAAGTATTAGATTTTTTCAAATTTAATATGCATAGATTCTTCAATTGTCAAAGTAAATTTATTGAAAATTCTATATGCCTTACTAGTGTTAGAATAACCAATAAAAATAGCTTCAAACCTTTAGCATCAAATTTTTCTAAGTTAACTTTAGTGTTTAAAATAAATATTATATCTAAAAACTCTAAGTAAGAAACATTAGGCTTTCTAAAATAGTAAATTTCAAAAAAATTTGGAAGTATTTTTTCAAAAATAAATTCTATTTGATATATAACATGAAGTGTTTATGGCCTCGGCGCATAAATATTGAGAGAGTTCGTATTTACTAATCATTGTTCTAGCCATTTCTTGAAGAGTAAAATTCTTCCTTTCAACGACTCTATTTTGTTGTGGAGTTCTAGGACAAGATGACTCATGCCTAATTTCATTTTCTTCACAATAAGTAATAAAAGAATGGTTAATGAATTTACCACCTCTATCACTTCTTATGCGCAAAATCGAAAAACTTTTTTCTTTTTCAACCCTTTTTTAAAATATTAAAATTCGAAAAAGCTTGATCTTTATGTTCCAAAAAAACCTATATAAAACGAGAAAAATCGTCAACCAAAACAAAACAAAACGGTTTACATTTAAACTCTTGGTTTTAGTAGGACCAAATAATCTATGTGGATTAACTTTAATGGTCTAGATGTCATGATATTCTTGATTAGTTTGAAGAGGACTTAGTTTATTTTTCAAGTTGGCACGCATGACAAATGCGGTTCTTTTCAAACTTAAAGCAAGGAATACCCTTCACTGATTCCTTAGAGTTAATTCTAGATAGATAATCAAAAGAGATATGGCCTAATCTTGTATGCCATAGCCAAGAATCCTCATAAAAAGTATTTAAACATGTTGCATTGCAATTTAAATTTAGCATATCAATATATATACATTATTTTCACGAAATCCGGAAAGAATGCAAGCATCAGTTTTACCATCTAAAACATTGCAAGAAAAATCATTAGAAACAACTTTGAAACCTCGATCACAATGTTGCTAATACTAACGAGATTATGCTTGAGACCATCAATTAAAATAATATTTTCAATCAATGGAGATGCACCAATTTTAATGTTACCTATACCGATAATGTTACCCTTTGAGTCATCTCCGAAGGTGACGGTGCCACCTTTATGATACCTTGATAGGGTTGTAAAATTAATGATGTCGTAAGTCATGTGTCTTGAGCAACCGCTATTAAGATACCATTGCTTCGTACGTCTTGGAGCCTTGGTGTGTACCTATATCAAATAATGAAGTTGTTAATTTTGGTACCCAAATTTTCTTAGGTCCTATGATGTTAGTACTTCTAACCCAAATATGATTATTAGAAGTATTTATACGATCAAAATAAAATTTAGCTAAGTGACCCTTTCGTCCACAATAAGTACATGAATAAACTCTGCCATACATAAATGCATGATGTGTATGATGAGCATGTGAAATATGAGCATGTTTAGTGTGTGATTTAGAAGGGTGAGCATGTGTAGTATGAATATGTTTCTTTGAAGAATTTTTCTTAGAAAACATGGCTACTAATCTAGCCTTATCAAACTCGCATTTCTTCAAAACATTTTTTAAATTGTTGATTTTAGTTTTTAAAATAGAGATTTCATTTTCATCAATCATTGAAAACTTTGCTTTACATGAAATCTTGTGTGCATCAAAATCTTTTTGTGTAGATAAAATGATGAAAGATAAATCATCCTTTTCTTTAGAAAAAGTGATAATTTTATTTTGAAGAACTTCAGTTTCTTTTTTAGAAAATCATAATTATTTGAAAGTTCTACAAATGCATCTCCTAATTCATCCATAGTTAAAGCACAATCATCAAGGGATGGTTCAGAAGTTATCTTACGTGTGTTATTATTTGTCATGAAACACACGTTTGTCATGTCTGCCTCTTCTTCGGATTCACTTTTTGAATCCCATGTTGCTTTGAGAGCTTTCTTCTTATATGGCTTCTTTGATGTAGATGACTTGTTTTTAATTTTCGGACATTCAGCAATGATATGTCCGGGTTTTCGACAGTTGAAACAAATGATTTTCTTTTCCTCCTTTCCTTTTCATCGTCTTCTATTATTAAACTTTGCCTTGTTATACATCCTCCTTACATTTCTCACAAGGAGGGAAAGATCTTCATCATCATCATCTTCTTCTTCATCGTCATAGATGGTGAGAGTAAACTTGAAGACAATCGTCTTTCTCTTTTACGGCGTCGTTTCTTCTCTAGCATTCCTCTCTATCTCATGGGTCTTAAGAATGCCGATAAGACTAATGAGTTTCATCTCTTCTTTGTCATTTAGCTCTTTCAATGTAGCAGCCTTGACTTCCCATGAGGGTGGAAGTGCACAAATGACCTTCCGTACTTTTTGATCACTGTCAATGACATCACCTAAAGAAGCAAGACCGTTAGTTATTTTAGTAAATTTTGTAATCATATCATCAATGGACTCATGTTCATGCATAGTGAAGTTCTCATATTGGGAACGCAAAAGATCAATTTTAACCTTCTTGACTTGTTATGTTCCCTCATGAGTGATCACTGAATGCTTTCAAATCTCGCAGGCGAATTTATAATGAATGACCCTAACTATGTCGTCATCGTTTAAGGCTTGAAGCAATGCATAGTATGCCTTTGCATTAGCATCAAATTCCTTGGTGGCAATGTCGGACCAAGTGTTCTCATCACCGGCGAGTACACTAAAGGGTTTAGTTACAACCTTTATAACACGACTTCATAGAGATTGCAAAAACACGATCATCTTAACCTCCCATATAGAAAAATTAAGGCTATCAAACTTGGGAGGGGTCTTAATACCTTCGGCTATTTTTACTATAGTGGATGAGAATAAAGATGTTAATGAAATGATCAATTAGGATCTCTCTAAGGTAGTTAAGCCAAATTCTAGAGACCAAAGCTCTGATGCCAATTGAAAATACACCTGAAGGGGGTGAATAGGTGTATAGCTAATCAAATACAAATTCTAATCAATTTAAAATGAAATGATGCAACCGATCACTCAAAATAAGACTTGAAGCCGAATTCCCTGTGAATGGCTCTGAACTTCTCCTCGTGATTCCTCTAAATAAGAGTCGAGGTGCTCAATTGCTATCTTGTTGAGATGAGTATTGATCGACAATAATGAATGAATAATAATAAGTAAATAGTGACAATAAAGCAATCACAAACAAAAAGATTTATTTCGAGGTCCGAGCCACTACTCTATGTCCACGCCTTCACCACCGTGAAGGATTTCACTATCCACTATTAGAGCTTCCACAAAAGGACCTTACAACAAGGAATTACAACCATTCGGAGTATACAACTCCCCAACTCAATCCTCTACACCAGAGGCAGCATAAAGCCAATTGAGATAACAAGTTCTTGGTGATCAAGAGATCACAAACACTTTCTTTACAGCTTTCTAACAAATCCCTACAGAGTAAAAGGTAAATTTGAAGCTCAAGGATGTATGCGAGAGTGAAAATCATAAAAGAGAGATTTTAAGAGTAGAAAAACTCAATTAAAACATTGAAATTTAAAGCACAAAAGAAAACTTTGAAACTTTTTTTCTTTAAAGGCAAAAACTAGATTTTCAATAGAATTTGTTGTTGTGAACATTCAATCCCAATGACCCTTAATATAGGCGTTAGAAAAACACTTTTAGAATTGTTTACCAGGTCTAAAAGAGAAGATTTTGACCCTAGGAATTAAAATCTCCACGTTTTAAAAACATGTTAAAAATACAGATTTCAAATTCTGGCCGTTTTGCCATTCAGGCAGTCTGTCGATCAACCCCCGGTCAACCGCCCGGTCGACCGGTCATTTTAAAAAATTTGACTGTTGGCTATCGGTCGACCGTGTTTAACCGAGGCCAAAATGGTTACAGTCGGTCGACCCATTGGTCGACCGCAAAAGGGGATCGGTCGACTGATCAGTCGACCGGGAATGTGCACCAACATGCACACCCCTTCTGCCAGAGGTTTGGTCGACTGTGCGGTTAACCGTTCTGGTCTGTAATAGGCACGGTCGACTGACCTATGCCAAAAATAGGGTCAAGGTTAGTTTTGAAAATAAAGAAAATTTTTAATTAATTTTGTATGAATTTTGAAGGAGAGAAAACTTGTATAGCAACGAGATACAAGTTCTAAACTGAGATAAAAATATTTTAAAAAATGTGGAACATGTATCAAGACTAAACATGTCAACAACACAAAATAAACTATACTTTCAAAACGTGCATTTTTGTGTGTGTGTGTGTGTTGTTTGCGATTCGAAGTTCATGAAAAAACCCATCATTGTTAAACCACGTACAAGTTATGAAACCTAAACTTTCTAGAATCTTTTTAATAAAGTGTGTAGTGACAAGTATAGGATCGAATCCACGGACTTGTTCTTGAAAATCTAGTTTTTTTTAAAAAAATCTAATTTTTATCTTATTCTAGTTAAGAAATCCCTTGAAGAAAGATGTGATGATGGTTCTAAAAACTAAAAATGTCTTAGCATAAAAGAAAAATAAGAAAAACAAAGAAAGTATGAGAAAACAAAAATAAAAGAGAACTAACCTTTTGCGAAGATCAATTAAAGAAGGTGATGAAGAAATAACCTAAGAGTTTGAGATGAAGGGAAGAGGAAGATGAAAACCGGTTTACTTGTTCCTTGTCGTAGCTTTGATGTTTCCTCCTCCAAACGATGCTAAAAACAAAAAGAACTAATAAAAGAAAAGAGAAAACAATATGGATAAGATTAGTGATGAATTCATAGAATCAAGCATAAAAAATGAAAGAATTGCATAAAAAATAAAGAAAAATTAAAGGAGACAAGTTGAAGATGGTGCATAATTTTGAAGAAGAATTCTGAATTTTATTCAATAATTTTTTGTTACAAAACCCTCGATCTTCTCTAATCTTGCATTACAACGCTCAAAACTCTCCTTTTTTTTGGCTTTTCAGCTCTCTGTGGTGTTTCTCTCTCTCTCTCTCAATGAATACATGTATTTATAGAAAAATAGGGATAAACGAGAGCGTAGGGAGATGGAGGAGCTGGCTATTTCTGAATTTTATCCTCCCCTTATCTCTAAACTTGACTTGATTTATCTAGAATTTTTTTTTGTGAAAATTCAATTCTGATATGCAGCTTATTGGCGAGTTGATTGCTGAATATGACTTATCAAATAATAGAATTAGAAATAGTGATCAACATAGAAATTATAGTTCTTTAAATCTTCTTTCTGAATTATCTTAAATCATCAGATTTGAGTTTTGATGGCGAAAGTTATGATTAAAATTCTAAAATGTATCCAGTTTAAATCTGAATCTAAATTGCTTCTTCTCATCCGTTGATCTTCTCTCTATCCATTTATCCTCAGCAAAACTGATAGGGTCTTCAAAAATTTATTTTTCCTTTGAATATTTATAGTATTATCTTATCTGGTAAATCTAATTTTCAGATAAGATAGCCTCTAGATTCTCTGAATTTGAGTCGATCCCCGTTTGATATGAACTTTTAAATTTATTTGGATAGGATTCATACTTATCTTTTCTTTGTCATACTCTGCATGAATTAGGACATTAGGACATATGAGTTTGTAGGAATATTACAGAATGAATGTTAGAATGCCATAACAATTATGCAATATATGTGTCCAAACACACCCCTACACTTATATTTTGCTTTCTCGAGCAAAACAAAACTAACCTAAAGTTTTTATTAGACCACTTTTGCAGATCACACGATTGCACTTAGCATGTGCAATAAGTCTTTAAACCTCTAGGTTACCCCTAGAGGAGGAGTTGTATTCTCCTGAGAGTTTTCATTGAATTACACCCACAAAATCCATAAAAAAAAGAAACAATGTGTTAGTATATTTGAAAATATATTTTGAAAAGAAGAGGAAATATTTGAAGTGCCTTTATAAGTATTAAGCAACTTGTAAGTTATAAGAGCATCTAATTGTTCATCCTTAGACTTGGCCTCTATTTATATATTTGTTATTAATTAAGATTAGAAATAAAATTGTATTCTCATCTAGTCTTATTATTTTACCTTAAGTCATATGCATCTTATGACCGTGAATATTTTGACTAAGGGTTCTTCAACTCTAACTCTTATGCCTTATTTATGTATATATTGGTGGTAAAATTTTTTTAACTTTCTCAGGCTTTTTAATTTGCTCATGTAATGAGCCTTAATTGTTGACTCCCAAACTGGATGATTTTAGGGCACTGGGTGAGAAAACACCCCAAGGGCTTAGGACTCGAGCAAACAAGGTCATAATACTAAGAATTTATTTGGTGAAATGAATCACTTTTAAACGTGAAAAATCATGCTTTATGAGGTACAAAAATCCAGCTTAATCTGAGGATTCTTATTATATATAAAATATTTTTTCTTTTTTTTCTTTTTTGAAGGCATAAGAATCTTTATTTTTGAACCCTAAGTATATAAGTATATAAAAGATGCATATTTTATCAAGGTAAAAATCAAGACTAGATTATTTATTCAATTTTTTTCCTATTCCTAGAAATTAAACAAATTACTTATTTCAATCAAGTATAAGAAATCCTAATTTTTATTCTCCTATTCCTTAAAATTAACTTAATTACTTCAAAAATAGGTCAAAATATTGTTTCTCTTTTTAAAAAAAAATTAAAGAAATTTATTTTTTTATATATACAAATAAATAGAAAATCTATGTTAGAACCCTTCCCCACACCTAAACTTGACATTATCCTCAATGTTAAAATATATGCTCATTGTGCTAGCATTGAAAATGAATAAGGTGAAGGGTAGATAGTACCTTGGGAGCTGCAATAAGCATATAAGATAGGGGGTAAGAGTAAAATAAAAAGATGAAGGCACACCCTCAAATCTAGATAAAAGAATCTCCTTATAGAACAGAAATAGAAACTCTAGAATGGAAAAAAAATAAAGAAAATAAACTTTTTATAGAAAACGTTTCTGGGTTGCTTCCCAGCAGTGCTAAGTTTAATGTCTTCAGCCAGATACAATCACATGTCACTCAACCTCTATGTATGGCCTTCTGATGTTGGACTAGAAAATTAAACAATTTTCTTGTGTTGTCCTTGAAGTGAGACAATGGTGCATTCGAGATGTTGAAATATGTGTCCAAGATTTTTCAATTTGAGTGCAAAATTTCTTGAGTAATGTGGCATAGGCAGACAATTGTTTAATCACATTTAGGAGTGGAATATCAATTTTGACAAGTTTGATATCTCCTAGCACTTCCTAGTCTTACTCTCATCCAAATGGAAGAGTTGATCCAGACATTTGGGAAAGTATTCACGGGGTTCATCAGAAACCTCAATGGTCGTCTTAATTTGTGATCCAATGAAAAATTCATAAGGAGAAACCAATGCATTTTAGTTTTGCTGCCTAATGGTAGACTATAAATGTGTGTCAATTTTGAAATCGTCTACTTGACCTTGATTTTTTTCGTCTGTTTTATTGACCTCAACCCAGTTTTTAAAAGATGATTATTAGATGGTTCATCAAAAGTGAAGATACTCAAATCAAAAAAAATTTTCAAAAAGAAGTTTAGACTTGAGCTCCTCAACACATGTCTTCTCAAAACACTCATCCTTAAATAATTCTTTAAGAAATATTGGCTCATCATCCACGTATACATCCTCAACATTATGATCAACATGCTTCAAAGAAGTTGTGTGCATTACCAAATCATCCTTAACCAATTCATCCAAAAATATTGAATCATCATCAAAGAATTGTTCAATTAGTGGCTCATGGTAAGATGGGTGTCAAGCTCATGGATATCTCCAGCATCCTGTTCAAACTCATTAATTTGATTTAAGTGAAATGATGAGGGTATTGGTTCAAGATTTGAGTTAACATGTGATGTGGACTCTTATGGTAGTTCAATTGGTTCACTTGATAGCACTGATGGAACTCTTGAGTTTGATCTGGAATTAGGGTTGAAGCAGATTGATTGATATAAGTCGTTAATTCATCAAAATGCATATCTCTGCAAGCACTTCTCTCGATTAGCTCTTGATTAATTTGATTGTTTTGAATTATACACTGTTGCATGATTTCTAAACTCTTCTCTAATGTGCTTTACCAATTCTCATGCTTATTATCAAATCCATAAGATGAAAGTGATAGTTCAGTGTAGGACCAATTTGATTGATATGATTGATCCCATGAATATTGAGGACAATTTCAACCCTCAGAATTGAAGTTTGATGGATAGGGTTCGTTTGTAGGTCTTTGAAATGTGTCAAATTGATTTTGATCTAGTCCTAATGAATACCCTATTAAAGGAAACTACTCTAAAGGATGAGATGAATCATAGCAGTGATGGCACCACATGGAAGGATGAGATGAATAAGATGAATTAGTAGGTTGGTTGTAGCCATGAAAGCTCAGAGGTGAGGATGGTGGATGAGAATTAGAAAATGACCTATCATGATAATAGTTGTAAACATCTTGATTTGGATAGGCTATGAGAGGAAAGAATTTTAAAATGATAGAAGGGTGGAAGGATGGATGAAAATTGATTTTTTTTAACTTATTATTATTTTTTGCACATACAAATGACTCAACCAATCAATTGCAATCAAGTGTTTTCTTTATCTTAAATTTAATTTTACGGTAATCAATTTTTCAAAAACTACTCTTAAGAGAATAGAATTCTTCCTAGTTGACAGCTCCTAACTAGGTTGGAAGGATTGTGGGTTTACCGGTCAAATCCATTAAACAAGCGATTTGGCTCTCCCCCCAGGCTGGCGCTTCCTAAATTCAGCTACTCTTTCTTAAACAGGGGAGTTCCTCGGTCCTTCTTCCAGGCCAGGCACCGCCGTAATGGCTAAGTCACCCTTTCTAGACAAGAAAGCCCTTTTTTGCGACTTGAAAGTGTTCATCGGAGTGTTCCCACAATAGTTCCACTTAAATGAGCTCGAAATCCTAGTAGTTGAGTTCTAGTTGATTTTAAATTAGTTCAAGTTTGAGAAAAAAAACTTATATGCGGTGTGATTTGTGAGCTAAGGAACGGGTTATAAAATCCCAACCTTATGTGAGGGGGGACAACTCTTAAGATCTTTTTATGCAAATATGCACTAATGCAGCACAAAATTCAATCAATAAGTACCTCAAAAACCTCACTAACAAGAGATTCGTGAGTAAAGTTAGAAAATACTAACCTTTCTGGCGTCTCTGAAGTAAGCAAATTTTTATTTTTTATATTATTTTAACAAAGCAATTATGTCATAAGCAAGCAAGCTTTGTCTTGTTGTGCAAGTTTTCAGTTGTTCATGCAATATCCCTGCAAAAGATAATTTTAAATTAAACCTTAGAGATGGAAAATAATAAAAAGAAAGATTTTTTTAAAGTTTGAAAAAAATTATTTATTATATTTTAAAATATTTAATTTCTGAATTTTCTAATTAAATTTTTAAAAAAAAATTTTAATAAACTAGAGAAGATTAAATGTTGATTTTTTTAAAAAAAATAAAAATTTTCACAAGTCCCCAGCAACGGCGCCAAAAGCAGTTCGTCGTTCGAAGTTCATGAAGAAACACATCGTTGTTAAACCACGTACAAGTTATGAAATCTAAACTTGCTAGAATCTTCTTAGAAAAGTGTGTAGTGACAAGTATAGGATCGAATCCACAGAGATGAAGAGATAACTTAAGAGTTTCAGATGAAGGGAAGAGAGAGATGAAACCCCTTAAACTTGTTCCTTGTCGTCGCTTTGATGTTTCCCTCCTCCAAACGATACTAAAAACAAAAAGAACTAATAAAAGAAAGAGAAAAGAATATGCATAAGATTAGTGATGAATTCATAGAATCAACATAAAAAAAGAAAAAAATGCATAAAAAATAAAAAAACTAAAAGAGACTTAGGCTGAAGATGGTGCACAATCTTGAAGAAGAATCCTGAATTTTATTCAATAATCTTTGATTACAAAACCCTCGATCTTCTCCAATCTCGCATTGCAATGCTCAAACTCTCCTTTTTGGCTTTTCAGCTCTCTGTGGTGTACCTCTCTCTCAATGAGTACAGGTACTTATAGGAAAATAAGGATAAAGGAGAGTTAGGGAAATAGGAGGAGCTGGTTATTTCTGAATTTGCATCCTCCTCTTATCTCCAAACTTGACTTGATTTATCCAAAAAAAAATTTGTGAAAATTCAATTCTGATCTACAGCATGTTGGCGAGTTGATTGCTGAATATGACTTATCAAAGGGTAGACTTAGAAACAGTGATCAATATAGAATTGTAGCCCTTTAAATTTCTTTCTGGATCATCTTGAATCATCAGATTTGAGTTTCAATAACGAAAGTTATGATTAAAATGCTAAAATATATCTAGTCTGAATTAGATTCTAAATTGCTTCATCTCATCCGTTGATCTTCTCTCTATCCATTTACCCTTAACAAAATCGATAGGGTCTTCAAAAAAGTTATTTTTTCTTTGAATTTTTATAGTATTATCTTATCTGATAAATCCAATCTTCAGATAAGATAACCTCTAGATTCTCTGAATTTGAGTCGATCCCCTTTTGATTTAAACTTTTGGATTTATTTGGATAGGATTCAAGCTTATCTTTTCTTTGTCATACTCTACATGAATTAGGACATTAGGACATATGAGTTTGTAGGAATTATTACAAAAAGAATGTAGGAATATTCTTCATGAATTAGGACATATGAGTTTGTAGAAATTATTACAGAATAAATGTAGGACTGTCATAATAATTATGCAATATATGTGTCCAAACATGTATATCTTTAAGTCTCAAATCTATATTCTACTCTTTAATAGACTAGATTCTTAAAAGGTTCTAATCGACTTCAAGAATCTTCAAGGGGGCTTATTTGATAGCGACGTTAATTACTTTGATCTTCAATCCCGTTACTTGAGTGCCCTTGAGTCATCAACTCCTTGCTTTAAAGGAAGAAATCTGTTAGATCATCTTGAACCCTGAAACACACTCTTGAACTTGATTAGTGCCAAATAACTTCATATGCTTTGTTATCATCAAAACACAAAATCGGGGATTGTAACCTTGGGCCAACACTCGCCTCTATTATCGGACGTCAAGACTTTCACCTTTCGCCCCGTCTTATTTTTTACCAAAGTTTTTCACTCCTTGAACTTCTGAAATACTTTCGATTCTGCTTCAAGAAGTATACCTAAACTTTTCTTGAAAAATCATTTATGAAAGTAACATAGTACCTTACACCTCTAATGGATGCCACTAGTAAAGGCCCCCACATATCCGTGTGCATGAGATTAGCAAGCCCTTTGTCTTATGCTGAGATGTAGAGAAAGCTACTCTACGTTACCTACCCATAATGTAAAATTTACAAGGATCAAGTTTGCAATATTTGAGGCCTGATAAAGCACTCCTTTTGTGTGGGGTTTGAACACCTCGCTCGCTCATGTGTCCAAGACGCATGTGTCAAAATCTTGTAGTATCATTCTTCTTTGTTGTTGCTAAAGCATCACCAACAATAATACTTTCTGTCAAGTTGTACAAGTTTGCTATCCATACTCCTTTGATATCAACATGGAGCCTCTAGTAACTTTGATTCCTCCATCTGCATCAAAAAACTTGTACCCTCGAACTTTCAAAGCTCCCAACGAGAGAAGATTCTTTTTTAAATCCAGAATGTGTCGAACATTCGTGAGGGTTTGAACATGTCCATCAAACATTCTCATACGGATTTTGCTGATGTTAACAGTCTTACACACGGCATCATTTCCCATCAGGACAAAGTTTCCATCATAAGGCTTGTAGGTACTGAATCACTCTCTTTTTGGGCACATGTGGTATGTGCACCCCGAGTCAAGTAACCAAGCATCTGATATTTACCTTTTTCTGACTCAGCCGTCAAGACATCACATGAATCCTCATCTGCTTCTTCGATAAACCTGGCTTGATCTGACTTTCCACTGGTACTAGCCCCATTAGAATCTTTGTCGTCTTTCCTCTTCAGCATCTCATTGTATTTCATATAATTTTTCTTGATGTGTCCTGATTTCTTGCAAAAGTAGCAAGAGAAATTGAGAAGCCTTTAGATCCCTTTTGGGTCCCTACTCTTTGATCTTCCCTCTGGCCCTTAATAAACAATCCCGAGGCCTCCTCCGTAGAATCTTTTTCTTCATCAGCTCGTTACTCTGGAGCATTTGCCTGACATCTTCTAACTCTAAGGTCTCCTTACCATACATGATGGTGGCTGTGATTATACTCTAAAATTGCATTTTTATCATCACTTTTACACATATATCCTTGATCATTCCTTTATTAATTAATGCTATTAACCTATTTTTTGATTATGGTGTGTAGTTACTTAAACGAGAGGATAAAGATACAAGAAGCTTCATTTTATCCCCAATCCTATCTAAAGTTGGATTAAATTGAATCTAAAGGAGGAAAGGATTAATCTTCATCTCCTATTCAAGTTCATATTCAGAAGATAAAGTCCTAGAAGATGAAGGGGATAAAGCTAATCCTAAAAGGGAAAAGGAGGATAATTCAAATTAAATGGAGTTCAAAATCAATTCAGACTCGGATTCTGACTGTACAACTTTTAATATTCTGATCATAACTTTTGCCACAGATACTCAAATCTGATGATTCAAGATGCTACAGAAAGAAGACGTGAAGGACTACAATTCTTATGTTTATCACTCTGTCAAATTCAGCCGTCTGAAGAGTCATATTCAGAAAACAACACGCCCACTTGCTGCAGGACTGAATTCCTTATTGAATTATGAAACCTTCTATTTTGTATCCTATTGTGATTAGATTTTGTAAGATCACCTAGAGGGGGGGTGAATAGGTGATGGCTAATCTAATGGTCACTTGTGAACAAATAATGCGGAATTAAAACTAAGTTGACCAAATTAAAATTTCTTTTAATTTAAACACTTATGTATAACACAAGAGTGTTGCCGAATTCCCCTTGCGAGGCTCTGGACAAGCTCCTCTAGATTCCCCTTGAATGGGTTGAGGTGCCGCGTTGGCTCTCTTGGTTGAATACTAGTGTTAACAACAATCCCAAGCAAGTATGTATATCAATTATGAGCACAAGGGAATATATCATGCATATATAAGATGAACACAATAAATTGAATGCAAGATATAAAATAGAGACAAAGAGAGAGAGAGGGAAGAGTAAGCAATCGCAAACACAAAGGGTTTGTTTCGAGGTTCGAGCACACTTGCTCTACATCCCCGCCTTCGACACACGAAGGATTTCCACTATGCAAGATCCCACCGGATCTCTCCTCGGTGCCGTACACCTACAAACCCTCGGACTCCCAAGTCCCGTACACACGCAAGTCCACCGACTCGCCGAGGCCGTACCTCTACCACCAAGAGTTCACAACCGAACTCCAACCACCAACAACGAGCACACTTGCCCGTTTCCTCAAATACAAAGAAAAGATCTCTTTGATGATCACAACACTTGATCACCTAAAGAGCACTCTCACTACAACACACCTATAGGAATATCTAGCAATGGATAGCTCAAGTGTGATGTGAGAAAAGCAAGGAAAGAAAGCTTTGTTGGAAAACACAAGAAATCACTTAAACACTCTCTTGATAAAAACTCTTCCTTTTGATTGGAAGTATTTGCACTAAAATCTTGTAGAGAAACTCCTCTAAAAGTGTCTGAAAAACAGCTCAAGAAGTCTCCTAAATGTTAACCTCAAAACAGATGACAAAATCCCTTTATATAGGCTGCCCAGAAAAAGAGCCGTTGGGGTTCTGTCAGAGCTGGCGGTCGACCGCCGGTCGACCGGCCAACGGTCATTTTTCTGACCGTTGCAGCCACCGGTCGACTGGTGAGTCGACCGCTCTTCTGGAATGAACTGTCGGTCGACCGATCCGGTCGACTGGCAATTTCCAGAGAGCAACAGGTTTGGGTCGGTCGAGTATCGGTCGAGTCCCGGTCGACTGATACGCACATGCACAAAAACTGTGCATGTCGGTCGAGTGCCGGTCGACTGCCGGTCGACCGGTCACTGAGAAATTCTGAAAAATCAGAACTTCCAGGACCTGGACAATTTGGATTTAGGTTTTGGGTCTTGGATAAAATGTTTTGGTCTTGAAAAATCATAGAGTATGAGCATGTGTCATACTACTATCAAGGTAAAATACTTGGTAAAAATTCTTTTGATAAAAACCTAATTTTTCATGAAATGTTTTTCCAAACCTTTATCAAATACAAAAACAAGATATTTGAGTCCATTTAAAAACATAGTGTGTATGGATATGATCCATTCCACAATCAATATGAAATATCTATGTTTTTGAAATCTAGTATACAACTTGGTTTTGGTTAAAGAATATACATGATAGAAATACCAAAAACCAACAAATATTTTGTCTTAAAGAAAAATCTTTTTCTAAAATAAAAGTTCTTTTCTAAACATAAAAATCTTTTTATGAAAGCACTTTAAATCAAGAGTTCTAATCAAGAGTGTGTGTGTGTGATATAACTTGAGCAATCCACCACTATTCTATCCTTTACATTTTTACTAAAACAAAAATACAAATTCTATACCTAGACACAAGTCTTCAACTTCTTGAAGTCTTCACTTGAAGCTTCACATCATCTTGACTTGGTCCAAGCTTGATCCAAAGCTCCTTGGATCACCACATGCAAGCTCCAAATCTTGTTCTTTTATCCTTTGTTGAGCTATGCACCTACTAAGATCTTGATCATGAATCTGTCACTAATTAAACACAAGATCATTAGTAACTATAACTACATGAGTTGATCATCATCAAAACTAGGGTGAAGGGCCTTTGGGCCAACAATCTCCCCCTTTTTGATGATGACAAAACTCATGGAGTTATATATGCATGGATTAAAGTAAAGCTTCAAAGAAGCTCCCCTTTAACTCATGCATACCAAATAAATAAAAGATATGGCAATAAAAGCACATGAATATGTATGCAATGTAGGAGATGCAATCATATAAATCAAATCATAAATCAAGTCAAGTCTTTTGCTCCTAATTGCAAGACAACATATATACATAAATACAAATCTTACTCCCCCTTAAGAAAGGAACCAAATACTTCTCCCCCTTAAGTAAGGAAATCATGAAATCATGCATATAAAATCACAAATTCTTCTCCCCCTTTTTGTCAATCATCAACAAAGGGTTCAAAGAAAAATACATCAAACAAATTTTCTCCCCCTTTAAGGAAATCAAGGAGGGTAAATACAAATTAATCAATAAAATTTATATGCGATATAAATTCATGAAGAGGAAGACGTTAAGTTAGCTTCCCGACACATATACATTACATGAAAGAGGGATGACAAGCCCTAATTCACATAACGTATAATATGTCATGCATAAGAGGAGATGTGAAGCTCCCCCTACACACGTATATCATATAAAGAAGAGTTGTCAATCTCCTCAATTTATAATATACTCAACATGAATCTATATGTAAGAGAGATGTTAAGCTCTCCTTGCATACAGACAATACAAATCAAAAATTTTGAATTTTTCTTATGAAAACAAAATTTTGAAATATCTTAAAATACAATATTTTCTTTTAAGGTACCAAATGTAGAACAACCAAATTTTGAATTTTGATACCAATTATGAAATACAATGCATAAGCTTGAAGATAAATAAGATTTGAAGTAAGCTTAGCATTAACAACTTTGTGCTTAAAAATATAAGAGTCAATTTTGGCTAAAGCACAAGTACAAATCATATATATGTATGAAAATAGTATATCAATTGAAGTAGATACATACATATATGAAAGAACAAAATATGAGTATATACAACAAGAGTCAAATTGATACCAATTGAAAATATCCAATGATACCAATTGAAAAGTAAGCATAAGTGTATACATCATATAATCTACCATATGAAGAATTCGAACTAGTTAAATGAAAGTGTTTTAACAACTAGTAAGGAATCCTTCAACCAAGGAATACATCAAAAAATATTTTCATGGAATATGCATAAATCACAAGGCACTAAAACACTCTAATCCATAAAGTCCATATAATTTTCAAAAGAAGTGAGTGTACTAATGTTATGTGAAACATGACATCATGAAAATGACAATGAAACTCAATATTCCTTCAAATCATAAATTTTGAAAATACGAAAATCATCACAAATTTTAATATATGAAAATCATCAAAATTCTATTTCATAGCATATGTATGTTTTGACAAGACATTAAGTATACATACATATCCCCAAAATACAATTGAGTCCTTATAAATAGATTTGCATGAAAAGCAAATGACTCAAGGGTTATCCATGTATATCTTAATGTTTTGGCAAAATAACCATATACATGAAATGAAATCACATGATCATAACATAAATCCAAATGGGAATACAAGTTTAAGAATATAATGATCATCAACATAAGGCTATACTAGTACATCTAATAGGCACAAATAAGCATTCAACCCAATCATATATAGATTTATTTGTGGTCCATAAGGTGTACAAGTATAAATCCAAGTGTTGACAAATACTAACATCTAAACTAATATTCAATACAATGAAGCATCAAAATTTTGAAATCACAAAAGAATTTATCCATAAAAATAGGATCATGTGCATCAATTGAAGAATAGATAACTAGTTTAAATGGATTTTTGACAAACTAGTTAAAGATCCTTCATAAATATGAAATCATATGTATTTCATGAATAATACTAAATACATAAAAGTTCAAGCACTCATATTCCATAAAGCTCCAAATTATATATTTTCTTAAAGATAGAGTGTTCAAAGGTTATGTAAATAGTGTCTACATGAAAATAGTCATTGAAGCCCAAAACAAATATGACTAATCAAAATTTTTATCAACCAACACATAAAAATCATTTTTATCAAAACAAATCATCTTAAAAATAATCTACAAGGTATATGTATGAATTATACAAATCTAACAATATGCATACATATCCCAAAAGTAAAAGAGTCTATTAAATGTTTGCATGAAGGCAAGAGACTCACGGGTATACATGTATATTTATTAGATTTGAATTAAGCATGCATATACATGAAGTAAATCACAAAAATTGGCAAAACATGTATATAAGAGAATCATCAAAACTAGTCTTATACATATGTATAAAGTGGATACAAATGAGCATGAGGTTCAAATTATTTAAGAGTCAATTGTATTTCACTATACATCTATGTATGAATACAAGTTTTGAAATATTCTACATCTAAGCATGTAAATACCACATGAAGCACAACAACAACAAAATCATGACATGCTATGAATATGACAAAAGTATAAAGCATGTACATAAATAAAATAGGAGTTTAGAGGTTGTTACCAACTCCAAAGCTCCAAGTGTGGTGGTCTTTCCCACCAAGATTCCTTGATAGCAATGCATCCAAATGTTTGTCCATCATGTCCATTGCATCGGCTACCAAGGCACCAATCCTCTCACGTTTTGTGAGAGCCCTCACCTACATCAAAATCAAAAGGTGGGGGTTTTGGTACCCATGTTTTCTTGGGTCCTTTGGGGTTAGCATTGTTGTAAGGAACCCAAAATTTATTATACTTAGCAAAATATAGATATGGTTTCTTATCAAAACAATATTTTGCTAGATGGCCTTTGCGGCCACAATGTGTACAAATGTACACCTTAGCATGATGCTTATGAGTGTGATTGGGATCGTGATGTGCACCATAAGCATGAGCATGATGAGTATGATGATGTGCATGAGCATGAGGAACTTGTTTCTTTTGAAACAAAGATTCCAACTTAGAATGATTGAATGCACATGTGCTCAAATTAGAGCTCAAATTATCTATCTTATTTTTCAAATTATTAATCTCACTAGTGGAGGCATGTAAAGCATGGTGAGATATATGATCAATTTTCTTTTTCTTTTTACAAACATCTTCTTTTTCTTTTTCACAAATCTTTCTTTTCAAAGTCTTGTTTTCTTGAAAAACAACTTCTTTTTGAGTTTCCACCAAAATAATCTTTTCCTTCAAAATAGTGTTCCCTTCACATAAATCATTTATTTTAGACATAAGGGAAACATTCTCATTTTTCAAATCATTATTTTCTTTTTCTAAACATGCAAGTTTATTTCTAAAAGAATTATTTTCTACATGCATGCAATCAAATTTCTTTTTCAAAATATTGTTATCTTTTTCTAAGCATGCAATGTTATCTCTAAAAGAGTCATGTTCTACATGCATGCAAGCAATTTCCTTTTTCAAGTTTTATTATTCCTTTTAAGCATGTCATATTTTTCAAGTATAAGATGACAAAAGGTAGTGAGCTCATCATATGACATGTTCTCATCATCGGATTCGGAATTTACCTCAAGGGGGTCATCCCCTTGGACCATGTAGCACTTGTTGGAGGTGTCGCTTCCAACATCCGAATCGCTCCCCGCATAGTATTGTTCATTTTCGCCAAGGGAGATGAGGGTGTTCCATACTACAAAAGCCATATCAATATTAGCAACCCTAAATAAGTAATCATCATTTAGGGTACTCTTCAAAGCATTTAGGGCTTTTGTATTAGCCTCAAGATTCTTACCATCTATACAATAAGCATTATTAGTAGTGGCAAGATATACATTATAACCTAGGGCTTTGAGGAATAATGACATCTTAACTTTCCAAATGTGGATGTTAAGAATGTCAAAGGTGGGTGGTGACATAAAGTCCATGGTGAGGTGTGTGTGTACAACAAATATTGTGATTAGCCCAAATGTAGGATCTTTAACTCTTAGGTTGTTAGACCCTTATCAAGAGCACTAGCTCTGATACCAATTGTAAGATCACCTAGAGGGGGGGTGAATAGGTGATGGCTAATCTAATGGTCACTTGTGAACAAATAATGCGGAATTAAAACTAAGTTGACCAAATTAAAATTTCTTTTAATTTAAACACTTATGTATAACACAAGAGTGTTGCCGAATTCCCCTTGCGAGGCTCTGGACAAGCTCCTCTAGATTCCCCTTGAATGGGTTGAGGTGCCGCGTTGGCTCTCTTGGTTGAATACTAGTGTTAACAACAATCCCAAGCAAGTATGTATATCAATTATGAGCACAAGGGAATATATCATGCATATATAAGATGAACACAATAAATTGAATGCAAGATATAAAATAGAGACAAAGAGAGAGAGAGGGAAGAGTAAGCAATCGCAAACACAAAGGGTTTGTTTCGAGGTTCGAGCACACTTGCTCTACATCCCCGCCTTCGACACACGAAGGATTTCCACTATGCAAGATCCCACCGGATCTCTCCTCGGTGCCGTACACCTACAAACCCTCGGACTCCCAAGTCCCGTACACACGCAAGTCCACCGACTCGCCGAGGCCGTACCTCTACCACCAAGAGTTCACAACCGAACTCCAACCACCAACAACGAGCACACTTGCCCGTTTCCTCAAATACAAAGAAAAGATCTCTTTGATGATCACAACACTTGATCACCTAAAGAGCACTCTCACTACAACACACCTATAGGAATATCTAGCAATGGATAGCTCAAGTGTGATGTGAGAAAAGCAAGGAAAGAAAGCTTTGTTGGAAAACACAAGAAATCACTTAAACACTCTCTTGATAAAAACTCTTCCTTTTGATTGGAAGTATTTGCACTAAAATCTTGTAGAGAAACTCCTCTAAAAGTGTCTGAAAAACAGCTCAAGAAGTCTCCTAAATGTTAACCTCAAAACAGATGACAAAATCCCTTTATATAGGCTGCCCAGAAAAAGAGCCGTTGGGGTTCTGTCAGAGCTGGCGGTCGACCGCCGGTCGACCGGCCAACGGTCATTTTTCTGACCGTTGCAGCCACCGGTCGACTGGTGAGTCGACCGCTCTTCTGGAATGAACTGTCGGTCGACCGATCCGGTCGACTGGCAATTTCCAGAGAGCAACAGGTTTGGGTCGGTCGAGTATCGGTCGAGTCCCGGTCGACTGATACGCACATGCACAAAAACTGTGCATGTCGGTCGAGTGCCGGTCGACTGCCGGTCGACCGGTCACTGAGAAATTCTGAAAAATCAGAACTTCCAGGACCTGGACAATTTGGATTTAGGTTTTGGGTCTTGGATAAAATGTTTTGGTCTTGAAAAATCATAGAGTATGAGCATGTGTCATACTACTATCAAGGTAAAATACTTGGTAAAAATTCTTTTGATAAAAACCTAATTTTTCATGAAATGTTTTTCCAAACCTTTATCAAATACAAAAACAAGATATTTGAGTCCATTTAAAAACATAGTGTGTATGGATATGATCCATTCCACAATCAATATGAAATATCTATGTTTTTGAAATCTAGTATACAACTTGGTTTTGGTTAAAGAATATACATGATAGAAATACCAAAAACCAACAAATATTTTGTCTTAAAGAAAAATCTTTTTCTAAAATAAAAGTTCTTTTCTAAACATAAAAATCTTTTTATGAAAGCACTTTAAATCAAGAGTTCTAATCAAGAGTGTGTGTGTGTGATATAACTTGAGCAATCCACCACTATTCTATCCTTTACATTTTTACTAAAACAAAAATACAAATTCTATACCTAGACACAAGTCTTCAACTTCTTGAAGTCTTCACTTGAAGCTTCACATCATCTTGACTTGGTCCAAGCTTGATCCAAAGCTCCTTGGATCACCACATGCAAGCTCCAAATCTTGTTCTTTTATCCTTTGTTGAGCTATGCACCTACTAAGATCTTGATCATGAATCTGTCACTAATTAAACACAAGATCATTAGTAACTATAACTACATGAGTTGATCATCATCAAAACTAGGGTGAAGGGCCTTTGGGCCAACAGATTTGAGGCCTATTTAAAGAGCTGAAATCTCTCATTATGAGGCATCTCCACATCAGAGATCATAGCTTAGGATTTTTCATTTAGTCTCTTCTCCAAATTTCTTTTGTATTTTAGTTCTATTTGTGAGAAGGAGAAGCCATTGTAATTCGAGGTGACAGATCAATACATGGTGCTTTCTTTCTTTTCATATCTCTTTTGTTATTTACTTTATTTTTGCTTTTTCTTATTTTTTATTTCTTACTTTCTTTTATTTGATATGTTTACCATGAATAGCTAGATTTTTCTCATAGCTTGCTAAGACGTCACCACCATCACATCTAATGTCTAGTAGATAACCAGATTAGATCATATACATGCCTAATCCAATCTTTATTTTTGAAGACTCATTAGGATAAGCAACTAGTTTAAACACTTTTTTATTGTTCTTCTTAATCTATACTTGATAAATATCTTGATATTTTAATGTTCAACTTTAATAAGTGTTAGGGTTAAAGATTTGCTTGTACTTTCTAATGATCTTTCTTACTTTATACTTGATCGACAATCTTGATATTGTAATGTTACATCTTGGTTAGTGCTATTTCAACCCGTATCCTAGTTTTCCTCCTATGTATCTTACTTGATTTTGTGGTAGAATATCATGTTTAGGATTTAAAGTGAAGTAATTATCTATCTAGCATTAGCATGTATGGTGGTTGATTATTAGTAAGCTGTGAATCTTTCTTTTAGTTTGTTTCTTTATTCACATACATCCCATCTTTTTCACGTTCTTTAAATAGAGAAGATAAAAGAAGACTATATTACCATAAAGCTTCCATCGCATCTCTCCCTGAGGTTCGACCCATTTAGCTCTTACTACAGCGGTTAAATTGCAAAGATTCAGAGTTTAAACCAATCATTCATATTCTCTGTACTCTATTTTGAGCAATCAAAATTTTAGCGCCGTTACCGGGGAGGGAACGGTATACATTATTTTCTAACTAAATTCTTCTCTGTTTGTGTAAAAAAACATTAAAAAAAAATTCCCCATGGCCTATCCAATTTTTTTTGGGTACAATTCAGTTGATAGGTCGAGATCATCTTTCCATCCATCAAACTCTTTTCCAAATTATCATGACTATCTCCACCCTATTCTATCATCTTTTACATCCTATACTATAATTGGGTGCAATTATCAAGAATCTCAAATTGACCAAAGTTTTGAAAGCCTTTTGAAGATGAACTTAACTGATTGGATGATTCAATTAGGGATGCCTTGGTTAGTTACATACCTCCAAAAAATATAGTTAATTTTAGTTTTGAGGAGATGTATGAGGATGAGCTCATATTTTTAGATATTCATGTTGCACCAATAATATTGTGTGATAACGAGGATGAATTTGTAAAGAGTGGTGGAAAGAAAAAGAGAAGGAGAAAGAGGAAAGTGATGAATAAGTTAGAGAGGATGAGAGCTAAAATGATAAAAAAAAATTGACCTCTCCAATTTCACCACTAAAAAGGACACATTAGAATGATGAAAAATGAGCTAAAGTGAATAGACCTAGATAATTCTATTGGTGTACCTCTTTTACATTTTATTTCATGCATACATGCTTTCATTCATACATTGAGGACAATGCATGAGATATAGGTGTGGGGGAGGATTTACTAACATACTAACATAAGTAGATACTAACAATTGTTTAAAAAAAACTTTTTGAAAAAAGAAAACAATATTTTGATTTATTTCTGTAAGTAATTAAGTTAATTTTAAGGAATAGAAAAATCATAATTAGGATTTCTTAACACTTGGTCAAAATAAGAGTATTTGTTTTATTTTTAGGTTTAGGAGGAAAAAATTGAAAAAGTAATTTAGTCTTGATATCTTTACCTTGATGAAATATGCATGCTTTATACATTTACACACTTGGGATTCAAAACAAAAACTCTTGTGTCATAAAAAAATATATAAAATAAACAAATCTAATTATTGATTAGTTAGGTACTTTAGCCTAAGAAAGCCTTGGTACTTACGTGAAAGGTAATTAGATAAGTTTGAAAAAAAATTATTATAAATATATTATATGTATTAACACATCTAATAATCAATTAGTTAGGTATTAGGGCCTCAAGAAGCCTTATTACTTACACAAAAGAAAATTAGATGAGTTATACATATTTAAAAATTATAAAGAAAAAAAGAAAAAAAAGAAGTGCTTAAAGGGCAACGAAGTGGTAATATTTCGAACTTCTGCAAAAAAAAAATTATATATATTAATATACAAGGCATAAGAGTTGAAGTTTAAGAATCCCAAGTAAAAAATTCGCTTTCACAAAGGTGCATATGACTTGGGATAAAATAAAAGACTAAGTGAGAAATTCAGTTTTAATCCTAACCTAAATTGATGATAAATATTTGCATCGAGACTAAGTATAAAAATGAATAATTTGATAATCTTAAGACTTATAAATTACTTGATTTCCTCAAAGATACTTTAAATATTTTCTCTCTTTCAAAATGATATTTCGAAAATACTAACATTTTATTTTTCTTTCTTTATGAATTTTATGGGTGTAATTCACTAAAAACCCTCACGAGACAACACTCGTCCTCTAGGGTAACCTAGAGGTTTAACGGCTTGTTGCACGTGCTAAGTGCAATCGTGATTCTTATGAAAGTGAGTTAGGTTAGATTAAATTAGTTTCTAACATTTGGTTTTGCTCGAGGACGATCAAAAGATAAGTGTGGGGGTGTGATTATACTCCAAAATTGCATTTTTATCATCACTTTTACACATATATCCTTGATCATTTCTTTATTAATTAATTCTATTAACCCCTTTTTTGATTATGGTGTGTAGTTACTTAAACGATAGGATAAAGATACAAGAAGCTTTATTTTATCCCCAATCCTATCTAAAGTTGGATTAAATTGAATCCAAAGGAGGAAAGGATTAATCTTCATCTCCTATTCAAGTTCATATTCAGAAGATAAAGTCCTAGAAGATGAAGGGGATAAAGCTAATCCTAAAAGGGAAAAGGAGGATAATTCAAATTAAATGGAGTTCAAAATCAATTCAGACTCGAATTCTGACTGTACACCTTTTAGTATTCAGATCATAACTTTTACTACAGATACTCAAATCTGATGATTCAAGATGCTACAGAAAGAAGACGTGAAGGACTAAAATTCTTATTTATCACTCTGTCAAATTCAGCCATCTGAAGAGTTATATTCAGCAAACAACACGCCCACTTGCTGCAGGACTGAATTCCTTATTGAATTATGAAACCTTCTATTTTGTATCCTATTGTGATTAGATTTGAGGCTTATTTAAAGAGCTGAAATCTCTCATTATGAGGCATCTCCACATCAGAGATTATAGCTTAGGATTTTTCTTTTAGTCTCTTCTCCAAATTTCTTTTGTATTTTAGTTCTATTTGTGAGAAGGAGAAGCCATTGTAATTCAAGGTGACAGATCAATACAAGGTGCTTTCTTTCTTTTCATATCTCTTTTGTTATTTACTTTATTTTTACTTTTTCTTATTTTTATTTCTTACTTTCTTTTATTTGATATGTTTACCATGAATAGCTAGATTTTTCTCATGGCTTGCTAAGACGTCACCACCATCACATCTAATGTCTAGTAGATAACTAGATTAGATCATATACATGCCTACTCCAATATTTATTTTTGAAGACTCATTAGGATAAGCAACTAGTTTAAACACTTTTTTATTATTCTTCTTAATCTATACTTGATAAATATCTTGATATTTTAATGTTCAACTTTAATAAGTGTTAGGGTTAAAGATTTGCTTGTACTTTCTAATGATCTTTCTTACTTTATACTTGACTGACAATCTTGATATTGTAATGTTACATCTTGGTTAGTGCTATTTCAACCCGTATCCTAGTTTTCCTCCTATGTATCTTACTTAATTTTGTGGTAGAATATCATGTTTAGGATTTAAAGTGAAGTAATTATCTATCTAGCATTAGCATGTATGGTGATTGATTATTAGTAAGCTGTGAACCTTTCTTTTAGTTTGCTTCTTTATTCACATACATCCCATCTTTTCCACGTTCTTTAAACAGAGAAGATAAAAAGAAGACAATATTACCGAAAAGCTTCCATCGCATCTCTCCCTGAGGTTCGACCCGTTTAGCTCTTACTACAGCGGTTAAATTGCTAAGATTCAGAGTTTAAACCAATCATTCATATTCTCTGTACTCTGTTTTGAGCAATCAGGCTGCCAAATGGTTATAACTTGATGGAAGAGATGAGAGTAACTGAAGAGCTTTATTTTCTTCTTCTAGCTTAACCTCTAGAGCTAACAAGTCGCTTAAAATTCTATTAAAAGTATTGGGATGTTTTAAAATAGGCGTACCTTCTTTTATCTAAAGGATGTATAACTGCTTCTTCATGAAAAGCTTGTTCGACAAACTCGTCATGTAAAGGCTCTCCAGCCTACACCAAAGATCAGCAGTTGTCTCCTCGTTCATCACGTTATAGAGGACCTCATCTGATAGGCACAGTATGATCGTCGCCGTTGCGCGAAATTCGATGTTGTTCCACTCATCATCCTTCATCTTCGATGACTTCTTCTCAATACCAAGTATGGTCTTGTGTGTGCCCTCCTTCACGAGCAACGATGTTACTCGCGTCTTCACAACAAGAAATTGGACTTCCCGTTGAATTTTTTTCACCTCAAACTTGGTTGTCGTGGTCATTTTGATAGCCATCACTCTGATACCAATTGTTGATGATCTATCATCGATCATACAACAAAGAAACACTGAGTTAAAAACTCGGCAGCGGAAGCGAAAGCGTAGAAGATCTACGACTAGTAAGTAATTGAAAACTAAATCACCAAACAACCAAGGAACATAAGATTTACGTGGTTCAGTAACGTGCCTATGTCCACAGAGAGGAGTGGAGAAATCTTTGTTGCAAATAGAGAAGAAATACAAGAGTTACAAGAAGATCTCTCTCTCACAACTCTCAACGGTGAAAATCTGAAATTCTCTTGAATTTTTGGCACACCTTCAAAAAGCCACCACCAAGGGGTTTATATAGGCACCTAGGATGATTCTAGTCCTTTATAAACTCCAATAACCAAATCAGCACCTCCTCAGAGAAATAGAAAATCCGTATCCAAACCAAAATAGAAGACATATCCGTATTAGAAAACTGTCAGAACCTGAATTTTTCTCCAATAAATATGAGGCATTCCAAAAACTAACAATACCAAACATCAAAGCTAAGAAACATGATTCTCAGTGAAGTACAATATTATTAAAATTGCAACGATCCCCTCAAAATTAAGCTTGAAATCAAGCTTTTCAATACAACATATCCAATAACTTTATATGCCTGATTAATATCCATAATCCCATATGTATTATATGGATTATAATACTTGTATGATGTCCGTTTCTGATCCCTTTCACCCCGCAGTCCACTGAAATAGACAGGGTCGCATAGGCCTGTTCAATTGTAATAGACCCCATTTCAAACCAACTACTTCCCTTTAAGGCTCCCGCTCCAGAGAGCGTTACTTTCTTTTTATTGAAGGGCTATTTTTCAAAAAAAAACTCAAATAATAAATAATTTCAAAAATCGACTTCCCCTAAACTAATTCCAAAAATCGATTTCCCCCAAACTAATTCCAAAAATCGACTTTGATATACTACGTCGGCAGCAAGGCGGTTAGACCCGCCAATATGGCGGCTGCACAAGTCTGGGTCATTTTTAGTTCTCTCGCAATTGGCAACCTCGGACGAAACAATTTTTTACCTGTGTATTGCGTTGTTTGGGGTTGCCAAACCCGAACAAGGCAAAAATTAATTTTTTTAATTTTCGCTCTGTCTGATGTTGACAACCCCAGACAAAACAATTTTTTTAAAATTTTCTCTCCCCTCTCCTTCCTCCCCTCTCCCTCTCTCCTCCTCTAACACATCGAAGGGGCAAGCGGCACGAAGAGGCTGGCGGCGCCCCCGCTAGCAACTATGAGGTCACCATCGCCGCGGCGACGAGCAGCCCTGCTGCTTCTGGACTGATCATAGTCCAGATAAATGTTGGAATACTAAGGATTTTTTCCCACTGAGAGGTCTTGCATTTCAAACTTGTTCCGAGGCACGGTCGATGTGTATGTCTATGCACGTGTTTACTCATGCGTGTGTTTTCTGCATTTCACAAGGTACATGTAGTGTATATTAATCTTCTTTACTTTGTAATTTACTCAGTGTAATTATGAATAGCACAAACTTGTGATGCTAAACAGTTCAAAACTACACAAGTTGCTCCATTATGTAGCTGTTTTACCTTCTCAGGCTATTTAGGTCCGTGTGTTCTTGGAGCTGTTCTTTTTCAAAGATTGGGTTTATTGTCACTTTGTTAAGAAAGGTCAACAAAGGTGGCTATCCACCAATTCACCGTCAAACCACCACTGTGCACCATAAATGAGTTTACTATGCGCTGATGTAAGCGATGACGCAAGCGTGCATAGTGACTGCATAGTACCCCAAAGTTTTCCTATAAATAGGCCCTTCCTGATTCATTTCAATGTACACCCTTCAGAAATCAATAAGAATTTCTACTTCTACTCTGTCTCTAGAGTTCTCTGTTTTGGTGTTATATTTCTCGAAGTTTCACAACACGTTATCAGCACGATGCTCTAGTCTGTCCCTAGCCTCTACCTCCGTCAGCTTAGGGAAAAAGTCTACCACGTCAAGCCTCTACCTCTACTATCTCAAGGTAAAGAATGGCAAGTTACTATACTTATAATATCCGTATAACATTACTACTATAATGAAAGGAGGCTCTGCCACCTATTTATAGAAATGTGATGTGATTACGAAAAACTGAATTATTATACTAATTATGTTCATATAACACCACTACTATAATGAAAGGAGGCTCTGCCACCTATTTATAGTAAAGTGATGTGATTATGATATCTTTACTAACCTCTAATTTGATGCTTGCGTGGATTAAACCCCAAACTACTAATATTGTATATTTTATTATTCTGTTATTTATATCTGTATAAACACCCACTGAAAGGTTTACCGAGTAGCGTGGTGTGACAATGTTTTGCTTTATTAATTATGTCAGCAAAACACCCACCAAGTAGAGTGGCGTGCCTATATTGTATCTCATAAATATATGTAGTACAATGCATTTATTTTACCATTTCCTTAATTACAATATTTAATTATATATAAAATCTAAATTGTTTTTCTCTCTCCCCCCAACGGCTATAAACCCAACGGCTATATCCCCCAACGGCTATAAACGGCTGTTTTTCATCCTATAAATTGGTGAATTCTAAACCACATAACTCACTCCTCAATCTCTCTTCATTCTCAAAATTTTCATCATCTCCAGAAGCTTCTGTTCAAGTCTTTCGCAAGATGCTTAGTCTATTTTTTATGTTTATTATTGTCGTCATCATCATCAATACTTCTATCGTTTTTCTTGGAGATATGGATCCAAGTGAATTTTACCCGTACCTTTTTATTTTAATGTTCACCTTCCCTCTTTTAGTTGTAGCTATTATAATTGACATGTAAGTTTTTCTATTTTATTGAGAAATAAAAATGTTGTGATTCTAATTATTTTTATATTTTGTTATAGTTATCACCATGTCAAACTTTGCAAAGCTTGAGTTCATTCCACTTGATATCACAGGAAGGAATTATATGTCTTGGGTTATTGATATTGAGATGCATCTTGAGTCAATGGGTCTCACTGAAACCATTAAAGAAATAAACTCTACGACATTGCAAGATAAGGCAAAGGCGACAATCTTTATCCGCAGACATCTTGACGAAAGTTTAAAATGTAAATATCTCACTGTAAGAGACCCAGTTGTCTTATGAAAAAATCTCAAAGAAAGATTTGATCATCAAAAGGAAGTTATACTCCCTGCCACCCGTGATGAATGGAATGCTTTGCGCTTTTAAGATTTTAAGAAAGTTAGCGACTACAACTCTGCAATGTTCAGAATAGTATCCCAATTGAAATTCTGTGGGGTAGATATCACAGATGAAGAAATGTTGGAGAAGACTTACTCCACATTTCATGCATCTAATATAACACTGCAACAACAATATAGGTTGCGTGGTTTTAAGAAATATTCTGAACTAATTTCATCTCTTCTTGTGGCAGAGAAAAATAATGAACTTTTGATCAAAAATCATCAGTCTCGTCCTACTGGTTCAGCAGCATTTCCAGAAACAAATGCTGCATTTTCTAAAAATTATGGACGAGGATATAATTATGGTCGTGACCGTGGACGTGGTCGTGGCCGTGGCCGTGGACGTGGCCGTGGACGCGATCGAAGTGGTTTTTACAACCCTTCACAGAATAACGCGATCCACAAGAAGCATCATGTAGAAAGACATGATAAAGGAAAAGATGTTCGTGAAAGTTCTCTTCGGAATCCTGAAGATTTCTGTTATAAATGTGGCTCCAAAGGACACTGGTCTAGAGTGTGCCGAACACCGGAGCATCTTTGCAAGCTTTACAAAGCATCTTTGAAAGGAAAAGAGAAAGAAGTGAATTTCACTGAACATGATGATCCTATGGATGATTCAACTCATCTTGATGCTTCAGATTTTACTGATGATTTTGTTGATCTTCCAACCCATCATGACACTGGTGATAATTAGACAAATGATTGTGTATTATCATATTTTGTTATTTGTAATTTTCAAATTTATCTTTGAATGAAATATTTCACTTATAATAATATGTTTCAAATTTTATTCTCACCAAATTATTTATTTGCATGAAGCTTGATATGGATTATTCTAATGATGAAGTCAAGACTAAAACTGGAGAGATTTGCATACCGGATAGCGGTACAACACATACTATTCTCAAACATAAAAGGTACTTCTATGATTTAAAACCAACAAAGGCAATCATCAATACAATATCAGGTCCTGTAGACTTGATTGAAGGAACTGGTAAAGCCAGCTTTATATTGCCAAATGGAACAAAGTTTTTCATAAAAGATGCTTTGTTTTCACCAAAATTCAAAAGAAATTTGTTGAGTTTTAATGATAATTATCTTCATGGATATGATACTCAGTCTGCAACTGAAGAAAATATGAAGTATATGTATCTTACTACTTATATATATCAGGAAAGAAATACATATTAGAAAAACTACCGAAGCTTTCCTCAGGATTGCATTATACATATATAAATGTGATAGAGTCACATATGGTAGTTAAAGAAGATACAAAGACATTAACTCTGTGGCATGATCGTTTAGGTCATCCTGGTTTAATGATGATGCGAAGAATTATTGAAAATTCACATGGACATACATTAAAGGGCCAGAAGATCCTTCAAACTAGTAAAATTCTATGTGAGGCTTGTTCTCTAGGAAAATTAATCATGAGACCATCACCAGCTAAAATAAAAACAGAATCACCTACATTTCTTGAACGTATCCAAGGTGATATCTGTGGGCCTATACACCCATTGTGTGGACCATTTAGATATTTTATGGTATTGATAGATGCTTCTAGTAGATGGTCACACGTTTGTTTATTGTCAACTCGCAATGTGGCATTTGCGAGATTTCTTGCTCAAATAATTAGATTATGGGCACAATTTCCTGATTATACAATCAAGAAAGTTAGACTTGACAATGCTGGTGAGTTTACGTCTCAGGCTTTTAATGATTATTGTATGTCAATTGGAATAGTTGTTGAACATCCTGTTGCCCATGTACATACACAAAATGGTTTGGCTGAATCTCTGATTAAGCGCCTCCAACTTATTGCTAGACCATTAATAATGAGAACAAAGCTTCCTATTTCTGTATGGGGTCATGCAGTTTTACATGCTGCATCATTAATTCGCATCAGACCAAGTGCATATCATGAGTACTCCCCTCTACAATTAGCATTTGGTCAAGAACCAAATATTTCCCATCTTAAAATTTTTGGTTGTGCGGTATATGTACCGATTGCTCCACCACAACGTACAAAGATGGGTCCTCAAAGGAGACTGGGAATATATGTCGGCTATGAATCTCCTTCTATTATAAGATATCTTGAGCCTAAAACCGGTGATGTTTTTACGGCTCAGTTTGTCGATTGCCACTTCAATGAGGCAATTTTTCCAGCATTAGGGGGAGAAAAGAAACAGCTGGAGAAGGAGATTACATGGAGTGAACCATCCTTATTGCATCTTGATCCTCACACAAAACAATGTGAGACAGAAGTGCAAAAGATTATGCATTTACAAGAAATAGCCAATCAATTACCAGATGCGTTCACCAATACGAAAAGAGTGACTAAATCATATATACCAGCTGTAAATGCTCCTGCTCGGATTGAAATCCCAAAAGGACAACCCGAGAATGAAGTCACTAATGAGTCTAAGACACGCCTGAAGCGTGGTAGACCAATCGGTTCCAAAGATAAAAATCCTCGAAAAAGAAAAGGAGCAGATAAGTACGATGACCCCAATGTGCAAGAATGTGTTCCAGAAGAAACACAGAATAAGACAAATCAAGAGATAGAAAATCCTGAAGATATAGAAAATCATGAGATCTCTATTGATTATGTCAATACAGGAGGATTATGGAATCGCAATGAGATGGAAAATATGGATGAAATATTTTCCTATTCCGTAGCATGTGATATTGTTAACAGAAGTGAGGATCCTGAACCAAGATCCGTCACTGAATGTCAAAATAGAAATGATTGGACAAAGTGGAAAGACGCTATACAGGCTGAATTGAGTTCGCTTAATAAGCGAAAAGTATTTGGACCTATTATCCTCACGCCTGAAGCCGTGAGGCCAGTAGGATACAAATGGGTCTTTGTACGAAAATGCAACGAGAAAAACGAGATTGTGAGGTATAAAGCTCGACTTGTTGCTCAAGGTTTTTCGCAAAGACCTGAAATTGATTATGAAGAAACGTATTCTCCATTGATGGATGCAATTACGTTTAGATATTTAATCAGCCTAGCAGTTTCTAAAAATTTAGAAATGCGTCTTATGGATGTTGTTACAGCTTATTTATATGGGTCGCTTGATAGCGATATTTATATGAAAATCCCTGAAGGATTTAAAATGCCTGAAGCATTAAGTTCAAAACCCAAAGAATTATATTCGATCAAATTACAAAGATCGTTATATGGGTTAAAACAATCAGGGCGCATGTGGTATAATCGCTTAAACGAGTATTTATTGAAAGAAGGATATGTAAATAATCCTATATGCCCATGTGTTTTTATAAAGAAAACAACATCCGGATTCATTATCATTGCTGTATATGTTGATGATTTAAACATTATTAGGACTCACAAAGAAATCCTAGAAGCAATGATATATTTAAAGAATGAATTTGAAATGAAAGACCTTGGAAAAACCAAATATTGTATTGGTTTACAGATTAAGCACTTTCAAAATGGAATACTTTTGCATCAATCAAATTACATTGAAAAGGTCTTAAAACGCTTTAACATGGATAAAGCAAACCCTTTAAGCACTCTAATGGTTGTTAGATCATTGAATGCGGAAAAAGATCCATTTCGCCCTCGCGAAGATAATGAAGAGGTTCTTGGTCCTGAAGTACCATACCTAAGTGCAATTGGAGCTCTTATGTATCTAGCTAATTGTACCCGACCAGATATAGCATTTGCTACTAATTTATTAGCAAGATTTAGCTCATCTCCTACACGGAGACATTGGAATGGTATTAAACATGTATTTCGTTATCTTCGAGGAACAACTAACTTTGGTTTGTTTTATTCCAGAGGATCAAAATAAGAAATAACTGGTTATGCAGATGCAGGTTACTTGTCAGATCCACATAAAGGCAGGTCTCAAACAGGATATGTATTCACATGTGGAGGTGCAGCGATCTCCTGGCGTTCACAAAAGCAGACACTTATTGCCACTTCTTCTAATCATGCTGAAGTCATAGCACTTCATGAAGCAAGTCGAGAATGTGTATGGCTAAGATCTGTAACTCAACACATCCAAGAAACTTGTGGATTACCAGTCAACAGAGATCCAACAGTACTGTTTAAAGACAATGCTGCATGCGTCGCTCAAATGAAGGAAGGATTCATCAAAAGCGACCGTACCAAGCATATACCCCCGAAGTTCTTCTCATTCAGCCAAGAGCTTGAAAAGGATAAGAAAATTAATATTTAGTATATCCGATCAAGTGATAATGTGGCAGATCTCTTTACAAAGGCACTTCCCCTACAACTCTCAGAAAGCTTATTCATGATATTGGGATGCGTCATAAGCGAGACTTATGAAGAAGAACTACTTATGTCAACTTGAGGGGGAGCTTACGTGGCTGCACTCTTTTTCCCTTACTATGGTTTTGTCCCACAGGGTTTTCCTGGTAAGGTTTTTAACGAGGCAGCATAAAACACGTATACAGAGATGATGTACTCTTTTCCCTTGGCTATGGTTTTGTCTCACTGGGTTTTCCTAGCAAGGTTTTTAATAGACATCATGTATGGTGGACAGCCAAGGGGGAGTGTTAAGAAAGGTCAATAAAGGTGGCTATCCACCAATTCACCGTCAAATCACCACTGTGCATCATAAATGAGTTTACTATGCGCTGATGTAAGCGATGACGCAAGCGTGCATAGTGACTGCATAGTACCCCAAAGTTTTCCTATAAATATGCCCTTCCTGATTCATTTCAATGTACACACTTCAGAAATCAATAAGAATTTATACTTCTACTCTGTCTCTAGAGTTCTCTGTTTTGGTGTTATATTTCTCGGAGTTTCACAATACACTTGAAATTTTTGCCTCCCCTTAATTTCCCCGTCTACATGGGTCATTCTCGCACCAATGATGTGATGCTTGAATATTTTGCCTCTCCCAGTCTACACGGATCTCTTTTGTATCAGTGATGTGACACGAAATTTCATGCCTCTCCTTATTTTCCCAGTCCACACGGGTCTCTCTTTATCAGTGAAGTTGATAGTCAACTTGGAAGTCAATACACCAGTCACTACGTTCTGTCTCAGTTGACAATAGTCAACTGGCCTATTCATTCTAAGCAAATCAGCTGATCTATTTATTGAAATTTTATTTTTGTCATGAAGAGTCATTCCATTTGATCTTCTACAATACTAATTCTATCAGCAAAATTCCCTCAAAAAGAAATTCTACCAGAAAAAATCATGGCAAGTTGTCAATTTCTCTTTGCAGTCATGCATTTCATACTCTTGTTCTATAGTTCTTCGGCGCTACATAGCAACTTCACCGACATCTCAGCACTACTATCCTTCAAAGAATATGTTGGCGACCCAGAGGGGATTTTGTCCAGAAACTGGACCACGAACACCTCCTTCTGCACATGGGCTGGTGTCTCATGCAGCCACCGTAGGCAAAGAGTAGCTGCTCTTAACATTGAGAACTTTTCCCTACAAGGCACCATCTCTCCACACATCGCCAACATGTCCTTTCTGTCTTACCTTAATCTTGGCAACAACAGTCTAACTGGCCACATTCCTGATTCCCTTTCGCAGTTGCGTCGCCTCAAGGCACTCATCCTCTCTGATAATCAGCTTTCTGGGTCTATACCATTTGCCATATTCAACCTGTCTTTTCTGACTGTACTACACCTTCAAGATAACAATCTGTCAGGAACTCTGCCCTCGAATAGCAGCTTAATTCCTTTGATGCTTCCTCGACTTCAAGATCTGAGTTTGACATATAATCAGCTCAGTGGCAACATCCCTTCCAGCCTTTCTCATTGCCAGGATCTTCGCAATCTCTTGTTGCCAGCTAATCAGTTCAGCGGAAATGTGCCATCGGAGCTGGGAAACTTGAAGAAGCTCAGAGTTTTCGAACTCACACAAAACAATCTCACAGGTACAATACCGAACTCTTTGGGCAACCTTACAAGTCTGCGTAAACTAACCCTTTCTAGCAACAACTTCCATGGGGGTATTCCTGAGGAGTTGGGTGGTCTTGCAAATCTCCAAATTTTGATCATTAATAGCAACTATGGTATAACTGGTCCTATACCCACTTCCCTCTCAAATATTTCATCACTCGAGGCCCTTGACCTGGCTGCTAATAGCCTTACTGGAACAGTAAGGTTGCAATTAGGGAGCATGCCACACCTTAGGACCTTGTTTCTTGGAGCGAACAAGCTAACTGGAGGGTTGGACTTCCTCACTCAGGGAAGGGTTTTAGAATTAGTAGACTTGGCTGAAAATGAACTGGTTGGATTCCTTACAACTGTCGTAGCGAATCTCTCAACAAATCTGCAATTGTTTCAGATTAGTTCAAATCATATCAAGGGAAAAATTCCCATTGAAGTTGGTAATTTGACTAGCTTGTCAACGCTTACTTTGGGGGAGAATGAGTTGGTTGGAACAATACCGGCTGAAATCCTAATGCTAGAGAGTCTTCAATGGCTAGAATTGGCAGGTAACAGATTACACGGGTCCATCCCTAGCGAACTTGGTCGGTTAACAATATTGAACAAACTTTACCTTGACAGAAACCGTCTTTCTGGATCAATACCTGAGTCAATGGGTAATCTCAGCAGACTACAATACTTGATATTGAGTGCTAATGCATTATCTTCAGGTATCCCTCAAAGAATTTGGAGTCTCACTAGCCTAATTAGGTTGGACATGTCACGGAACAATCTCAGTGGATTTCTGTCTTCAGCTGTGGGGAACATGAAGGCCTTGGACACATTGGATATATCACTAAATCAGCTATCAGGTAACATTCCGAGTTCTTTAATGGATCTCCAAATGCTTAGTGTTCTGGATCTTTCCAATAACTCATTCGAAGGTAGCATTCCTCAATCATTCAACCAGCTTATCAGTATTACGGTTTTGAACCTGTCATGCAATAGTCTCTCCGGTGTTATACCTGACTCCTTGGCCACCCTTCGACATCTCAGCAGAATAGATCTATCTTTCAACAAGTTGGAAGGAAAGATTCCGGACGGTGGTGCATTTTTGATTCCCAATGTCACATCTTTGGTAGGGAATGCAGCATTATGTGGAGCACCCAGGCTAGGTTTTCCTTCTTGCCCTACAAATGCTTCTGGTTCGAATTCAGGGAGTACGAGGCTGCGTTTGCTCAAGTATATCCTACCTCCTGTTGCTTTCATTGTAATCCTTATTGCTTGTGTTTGCATATTATTAAAATTGCATCAGAAGCGAACCAAGGTTCGAGCTCCTACAAGCACATCATCTCCTGATAACAATAGATTGATATCATACCATGAGCTTGTTCGTGCCACTGAAAACTTTAGCGAGGCAAACTTTCTGGGAAAGGGGAGCTTGGGTCCGTCTATAAAGGGTGTTTAGATGGTGGGCTGCTCGCTGCAATAAAGGTCTTAAATCTGGAAGTTGATGGAGCTTCAAGGAGTTTTGATATCGAATGCAGTGCTTTGCATATGGTTTGTCACAGAAATCTAGTTAAAATCATAGGCACTTGTTCCAACTTTGATTTCAGGGCGCTCATCCTCCAGTTCATGCCTAATGGAAGCCTCGAAAGGTGGTTGTATTCCCACAACAATTTGAACCTACTCCAAAGGATTAACATAATAATTGATGTAGCTTCAGCTCTCGATTACCTCCATCACCATCATTCTCAGGTTGTGCTGCATTGTGATCTGAAGCCGAGCAACATCCTTATCGATGAAGACATGACTGCACTTGTGAGCGACTTTGGCATCGCTAAACTGTTGGTTGGTGATACCTGGAGTGTAACATCAGCAAGCACACCAGGGACAATTGGTTATATTGCTCCAGGTACTTAAACCTGCAACCTTTCACCTAGACTTAATCCAGATTAACCTTAGCACTTACTTCATTGTTCTGGTTTGTGGAACAGAGTATGCAACAACAGGAAGAGTCTCGAGAAAGGGGGATGTCTATAGCTTCGGAATATTGTTGCTAGAGATATTCACACGAAAGAAGCCTACTGATCCTATGTTCAATGGGGAATTAAGCCTGCGGCAATGGGTATGCAAGGCATACCCTTCTGCTCTTCTGGAAATTGTGGACTGCAATCTTTTGAAAGATGGGTCCAGAAATGAAAGGCCGAGGGAAGATCTAACCTGCATGCATGTATTTCTATCTTCTATCATTGAATTGGGTATAATATGTTCAAGGGACTCGCCCAAAGAAAGGCTCACGATGAAAGAAGTTGTCCCAAGATTGCAGGAGATAAAAAAAAACTACTTGTCCATGTTTCTTGATACCTGAAGCTTCACCCGAGCTGCTTCATCCAGCTGGAACTAAACTTGGGCAAAAGCAGTAAAATTTATCATTGTACTGGTCTGTAACATTTGCATTGTCACTGAAGTAGAGATATTGTTTTTATTATTATTTATCTGAAAAGAAATGTATGTACTATTTGTTTGAGACAGTTATAAGAATATTTTTATGTGTTTATCTTTATTTGGTGAGCATATTTTGCTGGTAATTTGTGGCTTTTTTATGGTTTCTTAGTTCTTTCTATCACTATGCACCCTGAATAGTGCATGCTTCCATTGAATAAGTACTTCGCAAACCATTAAGCTTGATGAAGTTGATTGTTTGACGATAAATTTAATTTTCTTAACCAATGCTACAACTGTGTACTTCTTTTTTGGCTAAACTATAACTTTCAAGTTCTGTGCATTGGCAGTGACTTCAATATTAGTGTCATTTTTACACAATTTCTTTTGTTTCATTTTAACGACAGATTTAGCCAAGGGCATATGCCGGATTTGACAAAAAACAGCATCAGTGTAATAATGAATAGGGGGAAAAACTCACTGAAGCTTTTGTTGGGAAAAAGAAAAGGGAAAAGAAGAAGAAGAAGAAGAAGAAGAAGAAGAAAGAAATAAAGACTGACCCCTGAGAATTAGCTAATTTATCAGCTACAGTAGAGGGAACTCAATAAGACAAACAATAAGTTTATCCCAAGAATATAACGAATCAAATTGAGATTTGAATGACAGAATGACTTTCGAGAATAGTTAGAAGTTTAGTTTGTAGCCTAATATATTTCAGTTCTGTTTTCCAGGGAAAAAAAGGAAGAAAAAAAAAAAAAAAAAGAAGTAAACGAAAGAAAGATGGTAGATTTCTAAAACTCCTACTTCAAAAAGATGCTTTTATTATAGTATGGATTATTGTGTATATATACATATAACAATGAAAACTTCAAAATAATTAGTAAATTTGTGGTAAACATTGTTATTTCACAATATCTAATTAGTGACTAACAAAATTCTACACAAGGGAAATAAGTGCTTTTGCCGCTTGAGTTATGCTTAGTTGGCAAATGTATACTTCATTAGGGATTAGTAGAATTTTATATGCCTGATTAATATCCATAATCCTATTCGTATTATATGGATTATAATACTTGTATGCTGCCCGTTTCTGATCCTTTTCACCCTGCAATCCACTGAAATAGATAGGACCGCATAGGCCTGTTCAATCGTAATATGGGGCTCATTTCAAACCGACTGCTTCCCTTTAAGGCCCCCCGCTCCACAGTGTGTTACTTTCTTTTTATTGGAAGGCTACTTTTTCAAAAAAAAAAAGCTCAAATAATAAATAAATCCAAAATCGATTTTCCCCAAACTAATTTCAAAAATCGATCTTTGACATGTCATGTCGGCAGCGAAGCGGTTAGCCCAGCCAACGTGGCGGTTGCGCAAGTTCGAGTCATTTTTAGTTCGTTCGCGGTTGACAACCCTGGATGAATCAATTTTTTTTTTGCCTGTGTATTGCGTTGTCTGGTGTTGCCAATCTTAAACAAGGCGAAATTTTTTTTTTTAAAATTTTTTGCTTTGTCTGAGGTTGGCAACCCCAGACATAACATTTTTTAAAAGATTTTCTCTCCCCCCTCTCTCTCTCCCTCTCTCTTCCTCTAACGCATCGACCGGGCAAGCGGCACGACAAGGCTGGCGTCGCCGTCGCTAACGACTACGAGGCCACCAGCGGCAGCGGCGGCCAGACTATTGCTACCGATGCTGGGCTGCTGTTGGGCTACGATGGCAAGAAGGGCGAGCAGCCTGTTGTGAAAGACACACAACAAGAGAGGACACCGAGTGAGTTTGACAGCGAAAGCGTGGATGCGATTTACCACTAGTAAGTAATAAGACCAATTAACACAAACACATGAACACCAGATTTAACGTGATTCCATAAGAGTGTCTATATCGACGGAGAGGATGGGAGAAATTTTATAGAAACAGAGAAGAAAATAACAAGAGTTACAAGAATTCTCTCTCACACAATTCCCAATAGTGAAAACTTGATCTTTTCTTGACTTACCTTCAAAGGCCACTCAAAGGGGTTTATATAGACTCTTAGGATCATTCCAGTCCAACATAAACTCTATCAATACGAACAACACTGACTCAGAGAGAAAGAAAATTCAAATTCAACTTGAACTGGAAATCAAAACCCGAAAAGAAAACTGCTAGAACCTCCGATTAGTCGACTACCCTAGCAGATAAGTCGACTAACCTGCTCATTTGTCGACTAATAACAAGTATAAATCTAATAACTGAGATCCACCACTCTCTGTTGCAATCCAGTGGACTATACTGCAAGGCATAAATCGACTAACCTGTACATAAGTCGACTTGGGTGAACCATAAGTTGACTTATCCAGTGCACATGTCCCCGTGCCTCTCCCTTCTTGAACTCTGAAGTTTGTAACCTATTTCACTTTAACCTGATTTCTTCTTCAATGAATCTGAGGTGCCCAAAACACTAACACAGCCCTCGTCGCTGCCGCCCTCTTCGTCGTCGAAGCCTAGCAGCGGCCCTATAGTGACGGCAACAACCTAACAACAGCCGGTCGGCTCGTCGCTGTCGCCGCTGACCTCGTCGTGTCGTTGTGCCAGTGGGTACGTTAGAGGAGGAGAGAGGAGAGAGGGGAGAGGAGAGAATTTTAAAAAAAAAGTTGATTTGTCTAGGGTTGCCGACTTCAGACAAAAGCGAAATTTTAAAAAAAAATTTGCCTTGTCCGGGCTTACCAACCCAGGACAAAGCATACATGCAATTTTTTGCAAGTTTGCTTTGTCCGGGTTGGCAACCCCGATAAAAACAATACACAGTAAAAAAAGAAGCAAAAACTATCTCCCACCAGTGCGAGCGCCACGTTGGCGGGGCAAACCGTCTCGCCGCAGGTGTGGCGCCGACGTTACACGTCAGTGGTTATTTTTTAGAATTAGTTTGGAGAGAGGTCGGTTTTTGGAATTATTTATTATTTGAGTTTTTTTTAATAGCCCTTATATTCGATCGTAAAACAAGTTTGGAGAGTTAATTCGGGTCCAACCCGTTTAACGATTTAACTTATTACCTCTCTCGTTTTTTCGCTCCGCGATTGGATTGGATATCTCAGACTCCATCTCTTCTCTCAATTCTTTGAAACCCTAACCCCTCAATCAGTACCCACCTCGCGACGCCGAGTAGGCCGACGACTACAGCGACGCCAAGGAACAAGGATACAGAAACGCCTCCGGCGAGAGGGTTTTTTTTTTTTTTTTTTAATTTTACAAGTTTCTCCCCTGAAATTTTATAGAGATGTTATGGATTATGGCGATTCGATACTTGAAAGTCTCTCCTGTTATACAATTTGAAGCTGATCTCTGTTCAATCGATCGAACGGTGTAAACAGATTGATTTAGAAGCTGCAATTCAGTGTGAAGAACCCATCAATTTAAACCAAGTTTTGATTTTTGATTGTTTTTCTCCCGTAATTAGAACCATGGGGAACAGTAAAGGAAGCAAGTATACTAGAAGAAGAAAATACACAGAATTAGAGTGTGAATAAAGCCAATGGAAAGAACTTTTTTTAAATATTAGGTGCAGCCAGGAATAAGTTAAGTAGGTGCAATAGCTCTATTTTTATTTTTTGTAATATCTGTCTTGTAAAGCCAAAGTTTGAACTCTATGTTTTGCTTCTCATAATTGGAATAGATCTTCAGCTTCTCTTTATTATTAGCTGGTATTTTCTGATTTTAGTTTTGTCTTTCTATAACTTGTTTAGATTTATTTTAAAATCAATTCTTTTGATGCACGAATTCATTCCTGGTTCCACCCTGACAAACATATACATGTATAGATGCATGAACGCAAGAATGCTGGAGAATATGTTTTATTTGGGGCTTTAAATTATGCTTAGTTTAAATCAATCCCGTTAATGCAGCTCTATTATCTTCAGCCATTTTCTTTTTCTGTTTAGTCTTTGTTTGGGAGAGATTTGGATGGTAGTTCTTAGTTGTATGTGATTAAACATCATAACTAGTAAGGTAGGTTCCCTAACCTCCCAATCTTTTGGATATGGGAAATCATTCTTTTGTCCATATTTTCTTAATCTTATGCAGGTCTAACTTTCTAAGATTAATTAGATTCCTCCCTATTCTTTTTTTCATTAACATGTTATTTGGGTTGTGTGTGATATATGTCTATCAAGTTTTAGTTACACAGTTAGATCTGCGTTACATTCCATGGCCATTTGAGGTTCTGATGAAAACATCCAGTCGTGTCCCTGGCACATACATCAGCATAGGAGGAGACACATCACATTCATGAGGTTCGATTAGCTGATTAGGATTAAGCCTAGAAGTACTCTTCTTTTATTTTATTTGAGTAGATTTTTCTTTTTTTTTTGTTTAATATTTTTAGTCCTATATTGGTTGTGAGAATTTTTTATTTTGTAAAGCTTAATTAAAGGCCCCTTCTCTGGTTAATAAAGTTAATGAAAGCAGAATTATTTTGATTAACAGTTGCGAGTGATTTTCTTCGCTCAAAATTTCTTTCAGGCATGTGAAATCATAAAGAATCTAGTTTAGGAGAGTGAACTCTTAACTAGCCCTACCATCACCTACCACCTCTCACCATCTCCTCCCTACAAGCTGGTGTCCCTAGATCTAGATCTTTCTCTTATTTTTCTCTTTTTTCCTCCCAAATTTCAGATTTCTTAGATTTAATTTTTTTTTCAAAATTCCCTAAAAAATCCCCAGAAATTGCCAAGCTACACTGTTCATCATCATCAACGTCTTCCTTCTCTCCCCGAAACCCTAGCCACTGTATCCCTCCTCCCCTCCCCTGAAACCCTAGTCGCCTGCCCGCGCCCGCTGCCTGCCCGCGTCCTCGCCTACATCAACCATTGTTTCCCTTTCCTCCCTTCTCCTGCACTACCGCCACCTTCCCTCCTCAACAGTCGCCGTCACATCCACTTCCTCTCTGTTGCTGTCGTTGCGCCTCTATATCCCCTTCTTTCCTCGCTGCCGCGAAGCCTCCCCATCCTGCCTCTCCCTTGCTACCGCGACACCTCCCCATCCCCTCCTCTCCCCTGCTATCCCGGCGCCTCCTCATCCCCCTCCTCTCCCTGCTGCCGCCACGCCTCCTCATCCCCTCCTCTCCTCGCTGACATCGCCTCCCCTCTCCTCCCCCTCGCCTGTAGTTGTCGCCTCCCCCTTTTCATCCCCGCGTCGCCGCCCTCATCAACCACCCAACCACCATCCCCTTCTCCATCCAAGCAGCAACCTGAGCTTGACCTGTTTGCAATCCAACCCAGTTTGGTGCTCAGCTACCGATATGAGTCAACTCAGATCTGCATCTTCCCTACAGACCCAATCCGATCCGCGCTTGCAGAACCTGACCCGACCAATTTGCAAAAACAAACCCGTTGGCAGTTTAGATTGATTTTTTGGCTGTTTCTCAGCCGTCCGGAGTCTGATTCGAGCTATTTTCAAAGTATCAGAGTCGTGGGAGACAACCCTATGTATCCTAGCAGATTTCAGCAGGATACTGAGGTCAAACATGATCTTTAGTAGGTGAATTTATCTTATCATGGTCATTTATTTCTAGGGTAATTTATCTGATCATGGTCATTTATTTCTAGGGTCTTGATAATTAATCTTTAGGATTTTATTTTCCTTACTATTGTCCACTAAGTGGTGAGATTGTGTGCATTTGTGACTTACGACTCATTAGTCTTGATATTGATTGCAAAAGCTTTGTCTGTATCACGTAGTTATTATCTTTACTTTGTTCAAGATAGAATTGCGTAGCCTGCACATGCTTTCTTTGTTAAATCCATCCATTTGCATTACTTGTTTAATCTTTCCTACCTGAAGATCATAGCTTATTGGTGAAGCATAGTTTTGGTAGTTTTTTCGATTTTCTATCACACGGACACGTTTCACATCAGGTTTATCTCAATAACTTGGGTTGGTTAAGGCATCACAAATTCACTATTTACTTATTTAGTGAGGTTGAAGATGTAGAGTACTTTTAGTTATTTTCTGATATCTAATTGTACATCTCATTCCCTATAATAAATTATCTCTCTCTCCATTTAGACACTTCTTGATTAGGAGAGTTTGGGCTTGGTCAAATAACAACAATACATGATTTGGAAAGATAGGTCTGTGTGCCCACTGTGTTGCATGGATTGTTCCTACTACGTTGCATCGAGTCTTGGGTGTCAACTGTTAGGGGCAAATGAAGGGACAAACAGTTTTTCAGTTTTTTTTGCTAGGATTAATAGATTTTTAGGTTGTCGTGAGGAGTCGGTTATCTTAGCTTGCGCCAAAGACCTTAGATTATCTATTGGAGGAAGATTGTTTTTTTTTTTTATGTTTATTTGTAAGATTTTCCAAAAGGCAAGGGACAAGAGTTTCTAGTAGAAATATAATTCACTATGAGTGTCCTAGGGCAGATCGTGAAGTTTCCTTTATCGATTTATATATGTCTGGATTCTAAGGAATTATTTTGGCACCAACTATAGAATGTTAATGTTGCATTGATGGGTGAGCCTTCCCATGCTCCATGACTTACAAGTATAGGCGCTAATGGATCTGAATATATATGATATTTTTCAGGTCTGGATCAGGATAGCTTTCGATTATGGTAGGTAGATTGCAGATTCCATCAGACACAAGTATGAGACTCTGAATTTGGATGTGTGTCTCTGTGTTTTTCCAGATATATGTATATCCAGATTCCTATTTAACAAATATTTTAACATATCCATATAGTATATGCTATATATTTTTACACAAACTTGTGTAAAATGTGGTACAATGTGGTGCAGGACTCTAACCTGCATGCTTCCAGTAAATAAAACTTAAGTCAGCCTTCTAACCACTAGAATTATTCACCTTCCGTTGTAGAGCTGCATATCACTGGAACTTATTTTACACATCTATTATATCAAAAGTAATAATTTTCCTACCTTATTTTGTAGCCTTGGTTAAACTTCGAACTCTCATGTGTATTATTTATATCCAAATTATATTTTTCTCATTTTTAGGATATACAAATTTATTTTTATTACTGAACAATATCAATGTCATATATCATATTCAAAAGTCAAGTAGAATGTGATGTATAATTTATGCTCTATATCTTCTTTGTTTGCAATGTTATTTATAGTTATGTTCTATGGAAGATTATGTTGCTATTAGAAAAGACTTAGGTGATATAGTGGTTTTCAGCATTCTGATGTGGATTTTAACCAAGGTTTGAGAACTCGGTTTCAGTTTCGGTTTGTTTTCTAGCTAAAATTTTTGGTCTCGATTAGTCTTATTTGGTCTCGATCATTTTCCTTAGGGTTTTAGTTTTGTTATTTATATTGAAAAATAAAATAAATATTTGCTTACAATTTAAAAAGTAAGTTTTGGTGGTTAGAATGCAAGAAATTACTAATAAACAAAAAAGTTTTCTTGGTTACGTTAGATTTATGTTGGTCTGGTTTTAACTGATCAGGTGAATAAATCTTAATATTGATAGGAGATAGATTTGTGTCATTCCAGAATGATTCGGGGCCGAATCCTTCCCACTCAAATACAACCTTATGATATCCGAATGCAAGATCCACTCCATTGAAGTTGATATGCATTATTTCAAGTAACTAAAAATCAAAAATTAAGTATTTTGAATTATTTTTGCATATCCATTAAGTAGGCGCAAAATGGACGACTGAAAATTACATATTGCTTAGATCTACATCTTTATACATACAAATTCTCGATCCGACCATTTTATCATGATCTAAACACTTAAAAACTCTCACACACCAATTTTTGTTAGATTTCAAATATTTTACACTGTTAAACTAACCAACTCACTATTTCGGCCGTCTATTTTGCGCCTACTTGATGGATGGGCAAAAAGTATTCAAAATACATGTTTTTTATTTTCATTTACTTGAAATAATGTAGATCAATTTTAACGGAGTGGATCTTGCATTCGGATATTATAAGATTGTATTTGAGTAGGAAGGACTCGGCCTCGAATCCTTCCGGAATGACACAAGTCTATCTTGCACCCCACCTCTAATTCAGTAGGATCGAGGGTACATGTGTAAAAGAGTATAAAGAGAGGGGCTAAGTGTAAGCTGTAGGGTTGGGTTGTAACCCAAATCCTAGTGTCTTTAAGATCTTTTTTAAGGAACCCAGTCCATCTACGAGTAAGAATCAAGATCCTCTTCGCTTTGGGTTTAGATTGTAGTGTTGTACCCGACCCAGATCAGACCCGATTTTATGAGATAGCCTGTCACTATGTATCCCATGTTCCCAACTCTCAAATCCTATATGTTCCAAGACATAGATTCAAGACGGTGTGCGACAGACTGTGGGATGTGAAGTGCGACCGAAAATCGAGACAGGTAAGTAATTCTCCTCCTTTTCCTCCATTCTTTTTTTCCTTCTGCTGCAACTTCTTATTCTTCTCTTTCCCTTTTCTTTTTCTGATTTAGAATTTCAGTAAGTTTAGTTTTCTCCTTTTGTTTTTTTCACAGGGCTTCATGCTGATTTTCATTTTACTAAGTTATAATTTGACTTGGCCATCGTTTTGTTAAGATTTTTATGATATTGATGAAATTGGCTGAAACTGATTTCCAGGCCTTGTTTCCGATCGGTACCCTTTGAAATTTTGAACATTTCTTTCGACAGGCTTATACAATATGGATTCCCATTGATTTAATCTCTTCACTTTTCTTTGTGAAGCTCTAGTAAAGTGCCTAGTGAAGCATTATGCTTATCACCTTCATTGATTTTAGTGAATTCAACATTGAGCATGACTTGCTAGAAAATTCGTTACTTTTGGCCCTGGGATGCCTGTTCAATTCTTTGAATGGGCAAGGGGTGATGGCAAATAGTTTCTATGAGGTGTTGGCATGCATACTTTGGAGGATTCACAATGAAGACTGATATAGATATTATGGGTGGATGTCTTTGTATAGTTAATACGAAGCTGGTTTTAGGTTGTGCCATGAATGATTGATGGTTACTGATGTGAAACATATATGTGTATGGAAATCAGCAATAAAACAAAACCACGCTTCACTAATATGAAACGATCATTGATAGAAAAGGATTAAAAAACTAATAATGCAGATGGATGTAAAATAACATGCGTAGATTAATCCGATTTCAATCGTAAATCAATTAAAAATAATAATTTATGCATGCAAAAGATTCTACGATTAATATCAAAGATACAAGATTAAAGACAAGCAGATTCACACAATCTCACTTTTGATGGATAGCAGTTAAGTTGATAAAATATCAGAGATTAATTATCAGACTCGAAATAATCGATCTGAATTAGAAACGTACCTACTGAGGATCACGTTGATTTCAGTGTCCTGTGATGAGTGTAGATGTGTAGAGCTCTCTTTTACAAACACAATGCTTCAAAAATCAACTAAAACAGACACAAGATGTGAAAGTTAAGGCTCGAAAACAAACCTCGAACTCTTCACGGGGTCTTTTTTTACTGTGGCGATTAGGTTACTGTAGCAGTACTGTTTGGCATTGTAGCAATGTTGTTTTTCTGGATTTTTTGTTTTTTCTATTGGAGATGGAGAAAGAAATATGAGATTAATTTGTCTAGGATTTTGAAGAGAGGTTGAGGAAAATAGAATTAGGGTTCCGAAGAGGGAGAAAGGGAAGAGGAAAGGGATAGGCTAGTTAGGGTTTCACACCTCTAATTTAGGGTTTCTCTAGGGTTTCACACAAAGAGAGAAATTGTAGAGAGGTCACAAACTCACACAATTTTGATGAATTTTCTTCAAAATAATTTTCATTGCATATTGTTTGATACAAAAGACCTTTTATAGGTTTTTACAAAATTGAATATAATTAAACTAAAACCCTAATCAAAATAGAACTATAATTCAACTTTTAAAAACTAAAATTTTTAACCAAAGTGGGATTACAACTATCAAAAGGAAACAAAAATAAAAAACTTAAAAAGAAACTAGTAAATAGAATTCTACAATTACTGAGAACCTGAAACAAAGCGTCTTCTGCACCGGTGAAACATGTGTCATACACGTGGTTTAATGTCCACATCATTCTCCCCGTGTTGGAGAAAACTTGACTGCTTTGAGTTAGAAGTGAAAGTGCTTTCACGCTGCTTCAAAATTTTATGATCAATATTTGACAGTTCACTTTGATCTAGCCATGTATCATTAATTGGTACTATTCTTGTCCAAAAAATCAGATATTTTTGAATCTCACCATCTTGCATGGTGATAATTTTATCATTTAAGAATTTATCAACTTGACATGCTGTATAGGATAAAAGATCTGTTAGTGGTGAAAGAATAAGGCTCTCGAGAATGGGCTCATGGGAAAGCTCATCAAGTAGGATAACATCAAGACCTTTATAATTCCCTAAGCAGTCAATATTGAAAATAGAACTGATACCAAAATCTGTAAGAAGATTTATAACATAATATTCATCAAGATTTGAAATGGATCAGAACTACAAGCATGCAACTTTTGAACAACATTACTAACATTTTAATCTATTCCTATAATCAGTTCGTATCTCATGATTGGTGTTGTTTTGTGCAATTTTATCACTAATCTCTGTGGGTTCATGCACGTGTGATGCAAAAGTTGCTGCAGATGATGATGTTGACTCAATGATTTGATACTGATCAACTATGGGGATAAGGTCTGTGGAGAATTTCGATTTGAGGCTTAACATATGACACAAGGGGAAAGTGGATGGTATCGACAGTAGAGGAGGAATGAGTTGATGATCAGAACAGACAACAACAGTAGGGGGTCGACAGTAAAAGAGGAAGGAGCTCTAGATTTGTTACGGACGGTTCCATAACTTTTGTGACTTTGACTGGACTTCGAAGCAACATGCCCATAACCTTGACACCTGTAACATTTAATCGTGAGATAGCTTGGAGAAGTCTCTGTCACTAAACTCCTTTATCACAGGCGTGACTAACGGAGAGATAGGACTATCAGACTTCTTCTTGACTGTTCTATCTATGATCCTATTCAAATTTTTGTTCACGTTATTTGAGATTTGGAGTAGGTTATTAAGCTTAGCCATAATGTCATCTGAGGTATGTTGGAAATCCATTGAAGTTGGTATGCACTAAACAAGATCTAAATGAATGATGGAATTCCTGCATGCAATTTATTTATTTATTTTAAATGCAAGAAAGCGGTAAAGTTTCTTAAAAGATGTGAATTTTTTTGAATAAAATCTAAATTAAATGCAAGCAAGTAAACATGATTAATACGCAAATTCTATCCTAATCATGCTTTGATACTAAGTTGGTGTGAAACGCGTATGCGTGTATAAAAATTAGTAATAAAACACTCAATCACGCTTCACCAACATAAAGTAATCGTTGATTGGAAAGGATTAACAAACTAATAATGCAGATGGATGTAAAATGTGTAGATTAGTTCAATTTCAATTGTAAATCAATTAAAGATAATAATTTATGCAGGCAAAAGATTCTATGATCAATATCAAAGATTTTAAATTAAAGACAAGCAGAATACACAATCTCACTTTTGATCGACAGCAGTTAAGTCGATAAAATATCAGAAATTAATTATCAGACTCGAAAGAACCAATCTGGATTAGAAACGAACCTACTGAGGATCACGTCTATGTCGGTTCCTGTGATGAGTGTAGATGTGTAGAGCTCTCTTTTACAAAAAATAATGCTCCAAAAATCAACTGAAACAGACGCAATATGTGAAAGTTATGGCTCGAAAATGAACCTCGAACTCTTCAAGAGGTCTGTTTTTACTGTAGCGATCAGGTTACTGTAGCAAGCCTTATTTTAAATATCGACCGAGTCGGCTGAGATATCGTCTGATATCTCCTTTTTTATCTGATGCCGATACGATATGAGAAAATCATTCGCCATATAGTTTGCAGCAAAAAATGGCCGATATTTGAAATATCAGCCGATAAGTCGCCTGGTAACGGCCAATATATCGTCCATATATCGCCCGATATGAAATAACTTATTTATTGCACGACTGCGTGCAAATGTACATTATTTTTTAATGTCTTTGCTTGCATATTACATCGTTTTTATTAGGTAGATGATATCTATGACACTAAACTAACTTTTAGTTATCAATATTTCATTATATAGTGTCTGATATGAAGGCCTGATATGCGCGCGTATCCCCGATATCTCCTCCGATATCCGATATGAAAAACCCCCATCCGATACGATCCCGATATCCGATATTTAAAACCTTGGTAGCAAGTACTGTTATGGAACTGTAGCAATGTTGTTTTTCTGGAATTTTTGTTTTTACAATTGGAGATGAAAAAAGATATGGGACTAATTTGTCTAGGATTTTGAAGAGAGGTTGAGGAAAATAGAATTAGGGTTTGGAAGAGGGAGAAAGAGAAGAGGAAGGGGATGGCTAGTCAGGGTTTCACACCACTAATATAGGATTTTTCTAGGGCTTCACACAAAGAGAGAAATTGTAAAGAGATCACAAACTCACACATTTGAAAATTTTCTTCATAATAATTCTCATTGCATATTGTCTGATACAAGAGGTATTTTATAGGCTTTTATAAAATTGAATACAATTCAAACTAAAACCCCTAATCAAAATAGAATTACAATTTCAACTTTTAAAAACTAAAATTGTGAATCAAAGTGGGATTACAACTATCAAAAGGAAATTAAAAATAAATAAACTCAAAATAAATAAACTAGAAAATAGAATTCTATAGCTACTGGGAATCTAGAATAAGGTTTCTCCACCGGTGAAACACATGCCATACATGTGGCTTGACGTCCGCATCAGGTACTTTTCCGAAAGGAAGTCTCCATCTCAAAATAGCTCTCCTTGAGAGAGAGCATGCTTCTCTACTTATGGTAGCAACTGCTAGCATGACCAAGACATAATATGTGAATAACAATTTTAGGCATGATGGATTGTTGCTTGGGGTGTGTACTAGAGGAAACACAGCTGCCCGGGTGAAAGAGAAGGATTCATTGGAAGGTTCACTCAAAGGGGTGTGCACCGTAAAAATAGTTACTTTTGAATATATGAATTACCCTTTTTAGTTTGAAAACATGAACAATAAATGGCAATAGGACTAATACTTGCATAAACACTCTGAAGTAAAAAACTATAACAAGAGAATGCACTAGTATGCCATGCTCTTCTATTGTTGTTGTTGTCGTTCTTCTTATCATCATCATCATTATTATTATTATTTATTTCAAAGTAAACACTTATTATTATTATTATTATTATTATTATTTGCAAAGTAAACACTTTGAGTTGCACGTCTTTAGAGCGGGATTCGAGCTCTAGACCTCTTTCACTACTGCAAGAGGCTTTACTGCTGCGGAACAATGGCAATAGTATACTACAAAGTATTCCATGAAATAGCATCCAAACTGCAAATTAACTGACTTCCATCAAACAACATTCACCATTCATAGAAATTATAAATTAAAAACCTACATATTTTTCTAGTTGCACAATGATAGGATATGGTTTTGGAAGCATATGGTGATAATGGCTCATGGGACATGGTGGCATAAGGTGGATAGTGGGTGCCACTGCCATGGCAGACTCTTGAGTCGAAAAGTGGACATTGTACATATAAATTATATAAGGACGACTCTGTAATCAGAAAGCTTTATACTTTTGAGTATTAACAATTTGGAATCTAACTAATTGGTTAAACAATACAAACAACTTCTAGTAAGATCATATAACAAGTTCAATGTTTAATAAATGTTTAATGACATGTTAAGTTAGTAAACACACAAAAAAATTTATATACAATTTGTAGCTTGCAATTAGGAAATTTGAAAGTAGTATAAAATTAAATGAAAAATTACTGCAATATGAAATTACATTGTGGAGAATCTTAATAACCTAAATTATGCTTCTCCTCTTCGCTTCTCTACAACTTAAAACCTTTCTTCGGTTAAACTTATAAATTGCACTCATGAACTGTTTGCCCATAAGAAGCAAATGAAAACTCATTTAGTTCATTATGCATTCATCTTCATAGGACAGCCTCCACTTAGCTTCATGGAAGCTACCTTAAAGCCCCAAATACTGTTGAAGGTCATCAATGACGTGGTGACTATAGATCAAAAACACCATTGGGCCGACATAGCGTTCATAGCGGCTGCCATTCAGAGTAGCGAATATTACCCTTCATGGGTGCAACTATAGGACATTTTTTTGAAAACTTGGATAAATATGTTTGGAAACATAAGATTCATCATTCATGTTCCCTTGGGTACTGTTATGTTTGTTTTCTTTATTTAAAAACATTAATAGTTAGTACCCAAAGGGTTTATTTAAAGCGCAATTCAATATTTTGTGGTAAAATTTCAAGTTGATACTAACTTATACTACCTTAATCCTTTTTCTTATTCAGTAAGGCAAACTATTACATGCATCCACTGGTCAAGGCCTTTACTCCAACAAATTACTCAACTAATCAGTCGATTAAAAATGCATGCCTCCATGGACCATATTACTTATGTATATCAATTACTTAAACTTTTTTTGAGTAATACTAATAAACTTTAGGAGAGGCATATCACAAGTATTGGAGGTCCCAACATGGTCGAGTTGCTTGTTGAATATCCGTGTGCTTCGTATATAACAGGAAACAGGTCTAGTGGTCTACTGCATCATAGTAACAGACATACTGTTATTTTGGATTTCTATAATTGTATCATGGTCTCACACCTCATCGAATATATATCAGCTGGACATGGAATTATTCAGGTCCTTGTAATCTCTTTTAAAAGTATATATTATTTTATATAGAAACAGACAATATGATGTTGTCTTTTCTCTTTTTGAAAGAAATCTTATTTTTGTTCTTCTCAGTTAAATGTCTGCATTTGAGAATGTTGTTGGTGGGAAGCTAAAGCTGAAAGGGAAGGCCTTGAATGTCAAGGCTGGTGGTTTAAAGAAGAAGAAGAAACACAAGCATCGTGATGATGATAACTCTGAAATTCGAAGAAATGAGCTTCTAGAAGGTTCATTATATTTCATCTTTGCAGAACTATTTCATCTGCTGTTGACTGATGCCCTTGAGTCTTAAGATTTGACCTTCTTTTGGCACATTCGTTCACTTGTGTCACTAATGTGATACTGGTGGTCTTCAGGAGGGAGCTCTGACCTATCAAGTGATCCTGCTGGGGACATTGAAGAAACTGACAAAGCTGGAGGAGAGGAAGGGCATCCACCGGCCTATGACAATCATCTGACCCCAGCTGAGAGGCGATATATTGAACAAAGGGAGAGGATCGACAGGCGAAGGCTGGCAAAGACTGCCAACAAATCACACCGTGATCGGATTCAGGACTTCAACCAGTACTTGGCGAATATGAGTGAGCACTATGACATCCCCAAAGTTGGCCCTGGCTAATCCAAAACAAGTTCAGTTTGCCTTCACAGAAAAATGTTGTGCTATAATCTATGCCTTCCCATAGAAAAGAATTTCTGTAGTTTTATTGTGCTTGAACTCTGGAAGTTTCAGCTAGAACTGATGGATAATGTAATATGTGTGTGAAAATTTTAGCGAAACTTTGATTGATATCTGTCTCTGGAAATATTGTTGGTCATTCTTGTCACAGATGTTAATGAGATGACTTGCACAGTTTGAATTTCACATTACTTTGAATTGGTTCAGATTCTGACCTTTGGATAAGTGAATGACTGTTTGCTTTTTCTTGTATTCTCTCCATCTATTGAACATACTTTTAACTCGTTTTTTTATTGATTTTATGGTTCCATGTACACCTTTTTGCTGAACTACACTCTTTTTTCAGATTACAGTCCTTGAACATGAGAAATACAATGCTGCCTATACTACCATATATAGTCCTCAAATTTTTAGAACGCAATAATAAATTGATATTAAAGAAAATTTTAATGATTTCAGCGCCAAATGCCTATCTTAATTTTCTTCACTTCCCTTTCATGTCAATATTATTATTAAATAAATGTTACAAAAATTCCCCTATAATGATTGAAGCAGTTCATTCCAGGAGGCAAACTGCCAGAGTTTCTACCAGTAATCCTTGCAGGAACATGAACCTCTGCTGAAGTGATGAAACCGATTCGAATCTCTGACAATAATATCTCGACAATATATCTCGCTCAACATCTTCATCGCGGTGTGACAATCTCCACACACCCTGAGATTCTTCACAACTCTAATGGTGGCGCCGGGACTGGTCCTGATCAGCCCAAAGGCTATCGCCAATTTCTCGCTGTGATGCGATAACGAGCTCTCCTTCACTTCTTCGTCCTCTATATCCAACAACACCTGTCGAGTATCTGGCTCGTAGCCTGCAGCTCGCAGTCTCTCTCCCATTTCCTCCAACATCTCATAAATCTCCTTCTTCCTCGCGTTCGAAGCGTCCCCAGCAATGAATTCATGGACCGCGCCATCCAATTCGATCGAGCTACATCCGGGCACTTTCTTTACTCCTCTCTTGGCCATCATTCTCCTCGCCTTGTAAACTCCATTCCAGTCATTTGCCATGGCGTAGATATTGGACAGCAGCACATAGCTTGCAGGAGCAGCTGGAGCCACTTCAATGAGCCTGTGCCCAGCTTTCTCGCCCAATTCGAAATTCCTGTGAATTCTACAGGCACCCACCAATGCCTTCCACATTACTGCATCAGGTTTCATCGGCATCTTGCCAATCGTCTCCTCAGCCTTGTCGAACAATCCTGCGCGACTAAAGAGATCCACCATGCACCCGTAGTGCCCAATGTCGGGCTCAACCTTATAAACTTCGCGCATCTTTGTAAAGAGTTCGACACCTTCATCGACCAGCCCACCATGGCTACAAGCATTTAGAACGCACGCAAACGTTATCAAGTTGGGCATCACCCCCGAGTTATCCATCTTATAGAAAAGATCGAGAGCCTTTGAGCTAAGCCCATTTCCAGTAAACCCAGCTATCATCGCGTTCCAAGTATCGACGCTCCTGCAACTCGACGCCTCAAAAGTGTCGACCGCGCATTCAACGCACCCGCATTTGGAGTACATGTTAATGAGCGCCGAGGTAAGGTTATCGTCGAGCTCAATCCCATGCCTGTTAACATAAGCATGAACCCATTTCCCCTGGCCTAATGCCCCCAAATGGCAAGCAGCCGACAGCAGGGTAATCATCGTCACCCTGTTGGGTCGACACTCTCCGCTCTCCTGCATAGACCGGAACACCATTATCGCCTCATCAAACTCTCCGATACCTACATAAAACCCGATCACCGTGTTCCAAGAAACAATGTCTCGGTCTGGCATGCGACGGAACAGCTCCCAAAGAGCTTCTCCGTCCCTGCTATCAGCATAAGTCTGCAGCATGCTGTTCCAAGCGACAACATCCAGTTCAGAACTTTCATCAAACACCTTGCGGGCATGGACAGTCCGCCCACAGATGGCGTACAAATGGATCAATTTGTTGCGTATGTGAGGATTCGATTTGAGACCGAGCTTTAAGACATGGCAGTGGAGCTGGGCGGCAATGTGAAGGGCGAGGCGGTGGTCCGGCAATTTGGTGCAGGCCTTGAGGGCGAAGGTGAAGGAGAAGTGGTCGGGGGCGAGGGAGCTGGCCAGGAGCTGGCGGTAGAGTTGGATGGTAACAAGTGGGTTCTCGTAGTTGTTCAGAAGGTGGCCGCGCATGAGGGTGTTGTAGATGAAGAGGGGAGGGGGGTGTTGGGGGAGGGAGCTGAGGACTTTTCCGGCGAAATCGAGGCTGCCGTCGGGGGAGAGGGCGTAGAATTCGGCGAGGCGGCCGGCGAAGTAAGGGTCGGAGGATTGGGAGGATTTGATGAGGAGGGCGTGGACTTGGGTGGCTTCTTGGAGGTGGAGGGAGAGCTGGAGGAGGGAGAGGTTTGGGTGTTGCTTTGGTGGCTTCTTTGTGGAGGTAGGGATGATGATGGGGAGAGTGGAGGGAGTCGGAATGGGAAGGGAGAATGTTGTGGTCATTTTTGATTTTGAGATTTTTTTTTTTTTGGGTGGCAAGGTAGACTAGAAAGAAGTATGAAATAGAAGTATATTTGTAGAAAACCCCCTTGTAATATTAGTATATCGTCACTATCGGTGAGAAACCGACCAGAAAGATGAGGAGGGGGGAGAGGAAGAAGGACGATGAAAGAAGAGGAGCTGGGAGAGGAAGGATGGGGTCGAGCTGCTCTCTCTCTCTCTCTCTCTCTCTCTCGCGGATGAAAACGGACAGACGGACAAAGTATTTATATGAGTCACGAGAGAAAACCTCTTTCCGGTCAGTTTTGATTAAAATTTTTCTAAAAGTCTCTATTGTTCTATTGAAATAAGTTATGAGAAAACACTCCATGTTGCAAGATTTAAAAGAAAATTCTCCTCTTTTATAAGGTTTTACAAAAACATTATACCATCTAAGATCTACCAAGAAATCTCTAATGCAAGACTTTCAGGTGTATCCAATAGAACAAAATAAATTTCTAATCATTTTAATTAAAAAAAATGATATTCCACGAAAATCGCTGATAATACCACAAGGGGAAATTTTGCAGTCTACACATCAAATTGTGAGAAGGGGAGTATCTGTCGAGAGAGATTTTCTTAGAGGGATTTCTAAAACCTTTCATTGCATTAAAATAAAATAGAAACCTGATGTCTTGGAAATACTTCAGAGATTCATAAATACTTCGGAACAAAACAAAAACATATGCAAAACTCTAGCAAAGAGTTTAGTGAACTCTAATTTGAATTAGACTCACAGTAACTCCCAAGATAGGCTAAAAATATCAAATGCCTATGCTGAGCATGAAATGTAAGTTTTCTCAGCTTGCACAAGTGATTTATACCCTCTACAAAACAGCATCCATAGTTCCAAAATTACAATTCATTTCATGCATCAGATTCTTCAAAATCACATCCACCCACAGCCAGGAGCATAGCCCCCCTGCCATGTTCACTACTGATGCCCTAACCAAAGGACTGCCATGTTTCACAACCAAAAATAATTTGGAAAATGTTGTTGTCAACTGGTAAATGGCAATTTGATTTCAATTTCAATTAAACCCATTTTAGCACTTCTGTCTTCAATTTCAAACACTACAACAATTTCTGCACATTGTCCTTAAATACGTTAATCTCGATCTGAGCAATAACCAGTACAAAAATTGCTCTCTATGAGTTTTATATGAATCCAAAACAAAACCTTATGTTGATACAAAACAAATTTGATGAACTACACAGGACATTTGTACCCCCAAAATTTAAAATTTTCATTTTTCTTGCAAGATATTCAAGTGCCGTTCACCCTTCAGGTTTGAGATGAAAAGTGGCTTGCTCTCCAATATTTGGTGTGCATGACTGTCTGTTTCGCCATAGGACTCTCGGCGTTGGCCTTGTTATCTCTCTCTGCAAAAGCGAATGAACAAAGATCATTGGCGACATCATCAAGATGCAAGGAAGAATTTCCATGTGACTACATATGGGTCTTGAATGTATAATATGTTGGTTAAAACCAGTGTACTGTGTAGACTGGAGCATAAGATATCTAGTCAGAGTGGAGTAAAAGGTACTAGCAATGTTCTTATAATCCTTCATTAAGAAGGAGAAGGATAGACTTCTTGTTAGGGAAACAGCAAGGTCGTCTGCCTGTATAAATAAGAGATCATAAAAGACTAATCGATCAAGCTGCAAGTGGTGTACGATGAAGGAAAAAAGAGAATAACAATACAAATGGTACATATAATAGATCCATTGTAATGTGTGAAAGGAAAACGAGTGACAACCTTTTGACATTTCCCACCCTCCTTCCATCTGTACTTCCAGGCTTTTCTCTAACGTAGCTATGTAATAGCAATTAGCAGTTGATATAGGTATCACACTCTTATAATGCGTTATAAATGTATTTGACATATAAACCATCCACCCTCTCAATATTGTTACATTATCAATAAAGTAATATGCCCATCTCTTAAAAACTTGACTAAGAACGACTAGATCATCCACGTGGTCAAGTGTTTACTACAACACTGCTGAAGAATAGCTCCGACAATAGAACTAGAGAAGTCTCAAGATTAGTTTGTCGTTTCTTCAACATTATTGTGAGTTAGGCTGGATAATGTAAAACTGACCAACAAACAGACATCACAAAGGAATAAATGTGCAGGAGAATCAAGCAAAGTTGCTTTATATAAATACTCCAGGATGTTGGTCTGGCATCCATATGTATTTGTTCCTCATTTTTCCTTTCCTCCTTTCTCTCATGTTAACACATTTTATGATTCATATGAAGGCTCCAAACTAATGAATGCATACTAGAAAGATTTTTGACTGTCACCCTTTATCTGGACATAAAGATAAAATTACAGCAGCCTCTATTTGGTAGTTAATAAAATAATTAATAAAATAATTAAGAGCCTATAAGGTGATTACTAGCTACACGATTACGAGAAATAATTGTAGCATTCAGAAGATAGAATAAAGATGATGATACATGCATAAAATTATAGGACAAATATTGAGAAAATATTGGAAAAGGTGAGGTGGAGAATGGATAGCGGCCATGCTAACATAGAGAGCAAACCAATCAAAGAACTCCGAAATTCACGACCTCATACCCCACATCAGTTCCTGGGAGAATTAATTCATCACATGCTTTGCGTTCACTATATTCTTATCTATGATAACCAAGACAGAGAAAAATGAGGAGAGATTAAGAATGCAAATCCTGTGAGGTAACTGCCAGAACCGTACCGGAAATATCTACATTTTACTGCTAGAACCATACCGGAAATATCTACGTACCGCCCACTTCTTCAGTGGCCATGTAGATAGCATAAAGGGTAAAATTCCATCTCCTAGTCCATAAGCGGTCAAATAAAGTAATACCTCGACAGTAGCAGACTTCCAAACGTAAAAGATAAAATAACCACTAAACATGTTAAACCAATAAAAATAAAAGGAGCAAAACAGCAAACAGATGGAGTTGGTTGGGAATTAATAAACACAGAAACAAGTCATTTCACCATGTCATGAGCAGGCAAAGCAAAAAGAAAACCTTTAAAGAGAAAATGTGGCATCAACATTGTATTCAGTTTGATTAGAACATGAATTCATTTCAATAGTTATTTTATTGCACATCACGAAAAAAAGATGTCACGAAAACTGCTAAAAACATACTAGAAAGATATATTACAGTTTAATATTATAATTTAAAATAAAAGATCATTGACTTGACCCTTGATCAAAAATTCATGGCATGCATTTAACACCAGCTTTGTTCCAAAGGATAAAGAAAACAAGTAATCACAAGATATATTAATTGGGATGTCAAAGCCAAGTGGTTAAAGAAAAAATCACAAGAGAACAGAAAAAGATATCACCTCCTAATGGGCATGAAGAATGGCTCAGATACTTCCCTTTGGTCAAAATCTTCATGTAATATTATAATTTAAAATAAAAGAACATTGACTTGACCCTTGATCAAAAATCATGGCATGCATTTAACACCAGCTTTGTTCCAAAGGATAAAGAAAACAAATAATCACAGGATATATTAAATGGGATGTTAAAGCCAAGTGATTAAAGAAAAAATCACAAGAGCAAAAAAGATATTACCTCCTAATGGGCATGAAGAATGGCGCAGATACTTCCCTTTGGTCAAAATCTTCATGTGGCTTCTCCTTTGTCAAAATGTGTGGTAGATAAGTGGTCAATAAGACAAAAAAAACAGTTTTCCAGAGATATACATCAGAGTTTGTAAAAGTAAGAAAGAAAGTGGAATGGAAATGGCGAGGACTGTGAGAAAGCCGTTGACCAGGCATTACATAGTGAGCAAAAGCAATCAGAGAACTTTGAGGACCATTATAGATTATCACTTATAACGTAAGTTCAAATCCAATAACCTCATAACTTCGCTTTGCTTTCAAACCTATGTTTGCTAGAACAAAAGGGAATAGGTTTTAAATAAATATTAAGGCTCAAAATTGATTGATAAAAGCATGCTTTATTTACATTACCCAAATTTCTATTAATATTTCTATCATTTTTTCTTTTCTTATTCAGATAAAATTTAATAAAATGTCATCACTTGCTCTTTCATCCTTAACCAGTATAATTCTATAAATGGTTAAGAAGCCATAAGAACAACTTCAAAAATAGCAGCGTTCTTGAAGAATTATATGCTACAGTAGAAAACAACATTAAAAAAAAAAAAAAAAGTTTCACAAATTTATGGACGGTCAAGCAGCCATAAAACCAACTTCATCAATTACAGAAGTCCTGAAAAAACATAGTGAACACAAAATGAACACACAAAAGGATTAGTGGGATGGGACCTTATATTAAAACTGACCTAAGTATAATATAACTGTGCATTAAAAAGTGAGAAAATCAATCAGAGAAATCTGAAAACCACTATGTATTAATAACACTAATTTCAGATGAAATTAGCTCCTAACTTTGCTTTGCACATAGTAGTTTCCTTTCCTTTTTCCCTCGCACAAAAAAAAAAAATCTTTCTTGATAAGAAAAAGACTGAATAGTTCATCACTTTGGTTTGTTTAAATTTAAAGTTTGACAACATATGAAAGATACACGGTAGTGAAGCCCCGAATACTAATAGGTAAGTTAATCTCAACAGCATACCATTATGGTACCAAATCATGTAACATTATCAATCTTCTTTCAGAATCAATTATTTTTCCCATTACGGCAATATAATTCTAAAATTAGCGGATATATACCAAATCAACTTTTGTGGTTTTATTGACACCACAATTCTGACTTTTTAACACACTAAGTCAATTTAAAACAGACATGAGAAGCCAACATATTAACATAAAGCAACTGTTTGACATAAGAATAATACGAGGTGAAACAACTCCAGTTCCCCATACATTCTCAACTTCTGCCAAATGTGTCAATATAGCACCTTGTACCATATCTCGTTGTTTCCTTGCAACTAATCTTGAAGTAGCAAGGGGCTAATGGTGCATCAAACTCAACAATCTTAGAATGAGCATTGAATTAATAATGCCGAGCTTTAAAAAAAAAAATTCTAATAACCAACATGACCAAGAAAATAAAAGAAACAGAACTACTTATAACTAAAAAACACGAACTTTTAAGTTTTAAGAATTATGCTTATCAATCACTGCCATATTAATGAGGCGTTGAATGGCTATGAATCTAATAAAGATCCGTTTTTCTTAATGAATCATTCCCAAAATCTATTCAAAAGAAATGTTGATTTCAAACAATGATAAAAGAAACATCTGCATATAATAATGAATAAATAGTAATCATAGCAGACAAAGAAATCCAAAGTTGAAAACTTTTATTAAATAAGTGTGTAAAGAAATAAATGGAATAAATGGCGCAAGTGGAGACTAAATGGTGAGCTCACTCGTTTGATCGCCGGCGCCGCCTCCTTCCAATTGACATTCTCAGTGATTAGGCTTAGGGTTCAGAAAGTAGGGCTTTTTTACTTCTTAAGACTGATCCTATTTTGGACCCACGTATAGGCCCAATAGTGGAGAGAACAGCTGTTGTGGGTGTGGGCTTAGGCTGTGTAGCATCTTATGAGGCTACATCACACTAAAGTCTAGGTCAAAGGCCCATGCTGTCACAAGGCTTTCTGAGTAATAGTTTGGGTTGTGGGAAGTCAAAAAAAAAAAAAAAAAAAACACTATGTCCTTCTTTCAAAAAAAAAAAAAAAAAAAAAAAAAAAAAAAAAAAAAAAAAAAAAACCGAAATAATAATAATAATAATAATAATAAAGCAATTATGCTGGTTAGCTTTCTTAAAATTGTTTCATACCCGTAAACCCATTTATGTAAACAAATAGTAAGAATAACAGATAGAGCCATATTTTCTTAAACAATTCTTAGACATAAATATAAATGATGCAAATGTATATTGAATATTTGAAACTAACAAATAATATATAAATTACTATTATTGAATCAAATACTTAAAATTTTATATATTTTACTCGTTGCTAGGTAACATGATTATATATAACAGTGAAGGCTGAAAATTTAAGAGGAGAAGCGAGAATATAGAGAAGAGATAAAGAAAGAGAATTGAGAAAATAGAGTGCAAGAGATTAAAACTGTAGGTTGCATCTCATATTTATTTATATTAGCTTATAATGATAAGTACACTCACAATTACTTGACTGTACCTATATCAAGACTAATAACTCTTACATCCCTCTCAAGTAGAGCATATAAATTAAACATGCCTAGCTTGCTACATAAAACAGAAAATGGACCACAGGCAAGTGGTTTTGTGAGGATATCACCTAAATGATCCTCTGATCGAACATAAGGAGTGAAAATATGCTTCTTTATCACTAAATGAAGAATAAAATGGCAATCCACCTCGATATACTTTGTGCGCTCATGAAACACCGGATTACTAGTGATGAAAATGACTGATTGATTATCACGATACATCTTCATAGGAATAACAATCATAACCAACATTTCATGAAAAAGAGACCTCACTACAACATCTCAAAGATTGTGTGAGCCATAGCACGGTACTCGGCCTCTGCACTAAAACGAGGCACAACGGTCTACTTCTTACTACGCAACCTTACAAGATTACCATAAAAAAAAGTACAATAGCCAGAAGTAGACCTCCAATCACTACGACTACTTGCCCAATCACCATCACTGAAGCTGTCACACCTCGCTTCCCAAAATATAATACTATTAGGACGTGATGAAAGTCGGCGACATTTTTTATTCAAATATGCCAAGCCTCAGTACAAGAAATTAATCATAATATATTAAAAATTTTCAGCTGAGATAAATAAGTATAAGAATATCTACAAAAGAGTCAGTGACCATGACAAATAAGGAAACATGGACAAGATATTAAAGATACGTACTGGTGATAAGGAGGCGAGTTTCCCTACTAACTGTTAGTATTTGGAGTGCCTCATATTCATTGGAGAAGAATTCAGGTTTTTGGCAGTTTTCTAATACAGATTTGTCTCTTGTTTTGGTTTGGATATGAGTTTCTTATTTTTCTAAGGAGGTGCTGATTTGAATTCATGTTAGATTAGGTTCATCCCAGGTGCCTATATAAATCTCTTAGGGGTGACCTTTTGAAGGTGTGTTTAGAATTCAAGAGAAATTCTAGAATTCCGTCATTGAGAGTTGTGAGAGAGATCTCATTATAACTCTTGTATTTTCTTCAATAAATATTTCTCCTCTCCTCCCCGTGGACGTAGGCATATTGCCGAACCACGTTAAATCTTGTGTTCCTTGGTCGTATGGTGATTGCTTGCTAGTGGTACATCTTCTAAGCTTTCACTTCCGCTGCCAAGTTTTTGACTTGGTGTTCTTCTGTTATTTGATCGGTGATAGACCATCAACAATTGGTATCAGCGCGATGGCTAGCAAGACGGCCACGACAACCAAGTTCGAGGTGGAGAAATTCGACGGGAAGTTCAACTTTCTATTGTGAAAGATGCGAGGAATATTATTGCTCGTGAAGGAGGGCACACACAAGGCCCTGCTTGGTATTGAGAAGAAGCTATCGAAGATGGAGGATGATAAGTGGAACGACATCGACTTTAGCGCAAAGGCGATGATTATACTGTGCCTATCAGATAAGGTCCTCTACAATGTGATGAATGAGGAGACAACTGCTGGTCTTTGGTGTAGGCTGGAGAGCCTTTACATGACGAAGAGTTTGTCGAACAAGCTCTTTATGAAGAAGCAGTTATACAGCTTTCGGATGAAGGAAAGAGCGTCTATCCTACAGTATCTCAATGCTTTTAATAGAATTTTAAGTGACTTGTTAGCTCTAGAGGTTAAGCTAGAAGAAGAAGACAAAGCTCTTCTGTTATTCTCTTCTCTTCCATCAAGTTATGACCACTTGGCGACCACCATCATGTATGATAAGGAGACCTTAGAGTTATAAGATGTCAAACAGATACTCTAGAATAACGAGCTGATGAAGGAGATAGATTCTACGGAGGAGGCCTTAGGATCGTTTTGTCAAAGATCAGAGAGGAAGATCAAAGAGTAGGGGACCCAAAAGAGATCCAGAGGCTTGTAGCAGTTTCTCTTCCTATTTTTGTAAGAAATCAGGGTATATCAAGAAAAATTGTATGAAATATAAGGAGATGCAGAAGAGGAAAGGCGACAAAGATTCTGATGGGGCTAGTACTAGTGGAAAGTCAGATTAAGCTAGAGTTGTCGAAGAAGCAGATGAGGATTCATGTGATGTCTTGACAGCTGAGTCAGGAAAAGGTAAATACTCAGATGCTTGGTTACTTGACTCGCGGTGCACATATCACATGTGCCCAAAGAGGGAGTGGTTCAGTACTTACAAGCCTTATGATGGAGGCTCTATCCTGATGGAAAACGATGTCGTGTGTAAGACTGTTGGCATCGGCAACATCCGTACGAGAATGTTTGATGGACAGGTTCGAACCCTCACGAACGTTCGACACATTCTGGATTTAAAAAAGAATTTTCTCTCATTGGGAGCTTTGGAAGCTCGTGGGTACAAGTTTTCTGGTGCAGATGGAGCAATCAAAGTTACTAAAGGCTCTATGATGATTCTCAAAGGAGAACGAATAGCAAACTTGTACAAGTTGACAGGAAGCATTATTATTGGTGATGCTTTAGCAGCAACAAAGAAGGAGGATACTATAAGACTTTGGTACATGCGTCTTGAACACATGAGCGGGCTGAAAAGTCACCTAGAGGGGGGGTGAATAGGTGACGATGCTAATCTAGTGAACTTAATGCGGAATTTAAAAACTAATTACAATTACAACAATGATGCACACACAAGCAAGTATAAGATATAGCAATTTGCACAATACACAAAGTAAAGAGAGAGATAGAGAGAGAGTCAATGGATCAAACACAAACACAGAGATATGTTATCGAGGTTCGAGCACCCAGCTCTACATCCCCGCCTTCGACACACGGAGGATTTCTAATCCACTAGCTAGTTCACCAAGAACTCTCACAAGGAGTACCTAACTCCTCTCTTTACAATCACAACCTCCTCCTTGAGGCACAACTCCAAGCCAACAATCTCCTCACAACTTGAGGGATTTCTAAACTCAAAACCAATACAAGGATCACCTCACAACCTTGAGGGATACAACCCAATAGCTAAACTTCCTCAACACAATGAGGGAAAGCCACAAAGCCAAGCTAAAGATAGGGTTTACAACTTAGTGGTTTCAAACAACAACCACAAAACAATCTCTTTTTCCCACACAAAATCCTATAGAAAAGATAGTAGATTTTAGCTCAAGTGTGGAGAAAACCAAGGGTTTGAAACCAGCAACTCAAAGAAAATCTTTGGGAAATAAATGAAACCAAGATAGAGAAGTTCAATTCAAAAGCTTTTCCCAAAACCCTTTTCTTTGATTTTTCAAACCCTAAAGAAAACACCAAAAAGATTGTTCAAATTAAGCTCAAAAACACCAGAGAGTATGTAAAAATTCGCACAAAAATTCTTAGAGAAAAACTCTTACAAATGGGGTATTTATAGGCTAATCCAGAAAATAGCCGTTGGCTGTAATTTTTGCCAGAATTACCCTGACGGTCGACCGCCCGGCCGACCGCCCAACGGTCAATTTTTGACCCGTTGGCGCTAGCGGTCGACCGCCCGGTCGACCCAAACAAACAGAGAGCAAACCTGCTCTCAGTCGGTCAACCGGCCCGGTCGACCGGCTATAGGTGTAGCCAGCGTGCACGTTTCTGTGCACGTCGGTCGACCCATACGGTCGACCGTCTACATGGTGCGGTCGACCGTATCGGTCGACCGATCAGCCTGGTAGACACCAAAACAGGTCAGAAATCTGGGAAAATAAATATCCAATAAATTCTTATAAACTACTAAAAATCCCCAAAAATAGTTTTGTCAAATTGCACTGATATATAAACATGTGATAAAAGTTTTGACTCAAATATCAAGCAATTAAAACTATTTTTGTGTCTTATCATTTTTACCAAAAACCAAACCTTGTATTTTCTAAAACTTGGATTTTGAATAAAAAATACGTTTTGTCCAAAACTCTTCCAAGTACAAAAACATGATATTAAACAACATTAAGGCATGATGCATATGGATAGAAATCCAATATTTATGAAACAAATATATATCATAGTTTTTGTTATTAATTCTAAAAATATGTTTTGTCATAAATACCAAAACATAAAACTCATGAAGTAGACTATCAAACTAAGTTTGTTTAAGCAATAGAAGCATGCATGTATATAGAACAAATCATATATACACTAAACCATGTAAACTTGTTTTGATATAAAATCTATTCATGAAAACCAAAATCGGTTAATCCTAAAACCGAAAAACTGAAAACCAATATTCAAAACATGAAACGTGTGTGTTGTGAACTTGAGCTTATCATACTATTCTAATCTTTACAATTAGGATCTAAACTCAAAACTAAACTATGGTACCGATGTCTTCTTGTAGAGCGCAATCTCCAAGCCGACTCGATCCAAAACTCTTTGATCCACCGAGCAAGTGCTATATATGATCTTTGACGCTTGGGCTCTTGAATCAACATGTGGGTAGCTTCCAAATCATCTTGTTGAAGCTAATCACCTACTAATAACTTGATTAAAGATCTGAAACTAAAATCATAAGATTATTAGTACACATAACTACATGAGTTAATCATCATCAAAACTAGAGTGGAAGGCCTTTGGGCCAACAATCTCCCCCTTTTTGATGATGACAAAACTCATGGAGTTATATATGCATGGATTAAAGTAAAGCTTCAAAGAAGCTCCCCCTTAACTCATGCATAACAATAAAACATATAAGATATGCAATGAATGTTCTTAAACACATATAAACATGTTCTGGATACCAATTAAAATAAAACATAAATAATGAAACATGCTCTTGATACCAATAAAACAATAATATTGAAACCAACATATTATTACTAATGAAAACCAACTAAAACATATGCATAAATCAACCATGCATATAAACTACAAATTCTTCTCCCCCTTTTTGTCAATCATCAATAAAGAGGTAAAAACAAACATAATGAAAACAAATACTTCTCCCCCTAAATCTTCAAAACAAAGAAGCAATAAATTATTCCAAGGGGTAAAACCAAAGTCAATATGATATCAATTGAAAATAACAAACTTTGAGAAATGCCAAATCCTATTTGAAATAAAACAAGGCATTGAAACAAAATAACATTTTATATCAAAATGAAAACATGTAATGTAAACTTGATACCAATAGATAATAAAAAATTGATACCAAATTTAAGGAAACAAATAGCATCTTGATACCAAAAGAAGATATTTTTCATTATAAGCATATGATACCAATTACTTTAATATCATAAAGTTAGGGAGTGGGAAACAAAAATAATGGTAAACCAAATACCGATTGAAATATAAAATACGAGTTTTCTCCCTCTTTATGAAATACCAAAAGAAAATATGCATAGGCTTGAAATAAGATACCAATTAAAAATTAAATCAATTGAAACATGATATTCATTAAAAATTCAAGCTTAGCAATCTTAAAATTATGATAAAGCTTGTATATGGATACCAATTGAAAAACTCAAGCTTAACATAATCAAAATTTGTGCTTCAAGATATAGGGATATAATAAGCACAAATAAATCATCTATATATGTATGTAAGAAATAGATACCAATTGAAATTGATACTATATGAAGTGTAAGCATACATATATAAAACAAAACATATATGATCATACAAAAGGAAGTCAAGATTGATACCAATTGAAAGAATTCAATGATACCAATTGAAATAAGAATAAGATCAAGTGTATGACTCATATCAACTACCACCCATTCATGTTTAAGTTTTAGATGATTTTTCAAGATAAAACATACTTGAACATGGTCTCCCATCCAACCGCCCATCGATGGTAGGGGTTTTCAAAAATAGGTTTGAAAATAAGCTTTGTTTAAAAATCTCTACCACAGTGAAGAATACGAACTAGTTATAGGAAAAACTTTTAGAACTAGTACGAAATCCTTCAAGTAAGGAATAAAACATAATTGTTTTTCATGAAACACATGTAAATCACATGATCACTAAACACTCAAAGTCCGTAAAGCTCATTCAAATTCTCATGAAAACAAATCATGAGTAAACATTAAATAGGGTGAGTGTACAAGTGTTGTGAGAAACATATCATCATGAAAATGGACAATCAAGCTCGATTGAAATTCCTTTAAAATATGAACACATGAAAAACTAAATCTTCATTACTAAAGGAAATTTCCTCAATGACACGAAAATCATCATAACAAATCAAACTCTAAGGCATATGTATGTTTTGACAAAACAAAAATATACATACATATCCCTAAACACAATTGAGTCCAAAATATAGATTTGCATGAAAAGCAAATGACTCAAGGGGCATACATGTATATCTTAAGGTTTGGCAAAATAGACATATACATGAAGTGAAAACACTTAATCATAGAAAACACATCAAAAATAGAAATACATGTTTGAATGCATGAATCATCAAAACTAGACTATACTAGAACATCTAATGGGTACAAATAGGCATCCAAGCACAAACATATATAAAGGTTTATTTGTGGCCCATTCTATGTATAAGTATAAATCCTAGTTTTAATGAAAACTTACATCTAAGCATATATCCAAATCATTAAGCATAAAACGGGATACAAATCAATCATAAAAATGATCATGAAGAACATCCACATGCTATTAGAATCAAGAAATACATGATAGCCTATAAACATCAAAACATGTGGCAAAATTTGAAATCATACAACACAAGTTATTTATCAAAACATGAATCATTAAAACAAAAGTCATACAATCATATGATTTGCATGACAAAGACATGTGCATTAAACCTATGATAAACATGATAGCTAAAACATAAAGAGAACACAAAATATGGGTCCATACTAAACATGGGTGTCTCAATAACTAATCATGTAAAGCATAAGTCTAATAAACATGGCAAATATTATACTAATCATGAAATAATGAAACATGATTCAATAAGAACAAAAATCATAGACATCCAAATGGTCATAATGCATATGCATGTGCATTAGATCTAGGGCATACATGTTAGTTTAAACAATGTGAGAACACTAAATATAGATCCATATAAGACATAGGTGCTTAAGTAACTACACATGTATAACACTATTCTAAAGAGCATGGCATAAGCATAATGAACAATAAAACATGACATGCTATAAATAGATGAACATTAAAAGCATGCAAATAAAAATGGGAGTTAGAGAATGATACCAAAACCGATGAAGGTGCATCTCTAGTTCTCCAAACCACGGTGGTCCTCCCACCAAATCTCCTTGAGAGTGAAGCATCCAAATGGTTCTCCTTTTAGTTTAGAATGCATCCACCTCAAGGCACCAACACTCTCACGTTATGCGAGAGCCTCCACCTACATCAAACATCAAAGAGGTGGATCTTGGTACCCATTTTCTTGTGGGTCCACGGGGGTTAGTATCTCTCCTAACCCAAACAAGATTAGTTGCTAAATTTTCAATATGTAATCTATCATAGCAAAATCTAGCAAGGTGGCCTTTTCGACCACAATGTGTACAAGTGTACACATGAGCATACATGTTATGATTGTGTCCGTGATGAGCATGTGTATGCCGTGATGGGTGTGCATGCATAGTTGGAGCTTGTTTCTTGCGAACCAAGGATTCCAAACGAGTGTGATTTAAAGCACATTGGCTCAAAGTGGAGCCCAAACAATCAACACTTTTCTTCAAATTATTTATATCATTTTCAATGCTAGAAGATAAAGTGGAGCATGCTATAGGTGTGCAAGAAGTAGAAGCTATACTAGCATGGCAAACATGAATATCAATATCATTTTGCAAAGATTTATTTTTATTCAAAACCAAATCCAATTCTTTTGTAATTGCATCAATATCATTTTTCAAAGTGAGATTTTCTTTAAAAGTAAAATCCAATTTTGAAGATAAAATCTCATTGTGCTTTACAACATCATCACAATCATTTTTGTTTTTCAAAAATTCATTTTCCTTTAAAGCAAGTTCGAGTTGAGATTTAAGTGAGTCACATTCACTTGCAATCTCTTCCTTCTCTTGCAACATCAATTCAAAATTAGAGCATAAATCCTTTAATTCATTTTTCAAAACAAGATTATCATCTTTCAACAAATCATGTTTTTCTAACAAATTTTCAAGCTTTTGAACAAGTTCCATATTTAAAGTTTGAACTTTCAAAATATCCATGACAATAGGAACTAGAGCTATCATCTATTTGAGAATCCGATTGTACCTCAAGGGAGTTCTTCCCTTGGACCATGAGGCATTGCTCTTCGGACTTTTCTCTCTTAGATCTCCTCATCTTGTTGATAATCCTTGGAAGCTCGGGAGAAGTCAAGATGCTCCAAACTGCAAAAGCCGAATCATAATGATCAAAAACATGTAATAAATGTTCATTTAGAGATGCTCTAAGTGCCCTAAGTGCTAATGCATTGGCCTTCTTATGCTTGCTACTATTTGGGAGGGATTCTATGGTAATGGCTTGATAAACTATATGTCCTAGGTCTTTTAAATGTTTAGTCATATTAGCCTTCCAAGCATCAAGTCTAAAATGATCAAACATAGGAGGGCTAGCCATAAGTGCAAACTAAATGTGTGCAAATGAAAATGCAAATGAAGATTAGCAAACTAAGATCTCACTCCTAGGTGGTTAAACCTAAATATCAGGAGCGCTAGCTCTGATACCAATTGAAAAGTCACCTAGAGGGGGGGTGAATAGGTGACGATGCTAATCTAGTGAACTTAATGCGGAATTTAAAAACTAATTGCAATTACAACAATGATGCACACACAAGCAAGTATAAGATATAGCAATTTGCACAATACACAAAGTAAAGAGAGAGATAGAGAGAGAGTCAATGGATCAAACGCAAACACAGAGATATGTTATCGAGGTTCGAGCACCCAGCTCTACATCCCCGCCTTCGACACACGAAGGATTTCTAATCCACTAGCTAGTTCACCAAGAACTCTCACAAGGAGTACCTAACTCCTCTCTTTACAATCACAACCTCCTCCTTGAGGCACAACTCCAAGCCAACAATCTCCTCACAACTTGAGGGATTTCCAAACTCAAAACCAATACAAGGATCACCTCACAACCTTGAGGGATACAACCCAATAGCTAAACTTCCTCAACACAATGAGGGAAAGCCACAAAGCCAAGCTAAAGATAGGGTTTATAACTTAGTGGTTTCAAACAACAACCACAAAACAATCTCTTTTTCTCACACAAAATCCTATAGAAAAGATAGTAGATTTTAGCTCAAGTGTGGAGAAAACCAAGGGATTTGAAACCAGCAACTCAAAGAAAATCTTTGGGAAATAAATGAAACCAAGATAGAGAAGTTCAATTCAAAAGCTTTCCCAAAACCCTTTTCTTTGATTTTTCAAACCCTAAAGAAAACACCAAAAAGATTGTTCAAATTAAGCTCAAAAACACCAGAGAGTATGTAAAAATTCGCACAATCTTAGAGAAAAACTCTTACAAATGGGGTATTTATAGGCTAATCCAGAAAATAGCCGTTGGCTGTAATTTTTGCCAGAATTACCCTGACGGTCGACCGCCCGGTCGACCGCCCAATGGTCAATTTTTGACCCGTTGGTGCTAGCGGTCGACCGCCCGGTCGACCCAAACAAACAGAGAGCAAACCTGCTCTCAGTCGGTCAACCGGCCCGGTCGACCGGCTATAGGTGTAGCCAGCGTGCACGTTTCTGTGCACGTCGATCGACCCATACGGTCGACCGTCTACATGGTGCGGTCGACCGTATCGGTCGACCGATCAGCCTGGCAGACACCAAAACAGGTCAGAAATCTGGGAAAATAAATATCCAATAAATTCTTATAAACTACTAAAAATCCCCAAAAATAGTTTTGTCAAATTGCACTGATATATAAACATGTGATAAAAGTTTTGACTCAAATATCAAGCAATTAAAACTATTTTTGTGTCTTATCATTTTTACCAAAAACCAAACCTTGTATTTTCTAAAACTTGGATTTTGAATAGAAAATACGTTTTGTCCAAAACTCTTCCAAGTACAAAAACATGATATTAAACAACATTAAGGCATGATGCATATGATAGAAATCCAATATTTATGAAACAAATATATGTCATAGTTTTTGTTATTAATTCAAAAATATGTTTTGTCATAAATACCAAATATAAAACTCATGAAGTAGACTATCAAACTAAGTTTGTTTAAGCAATAGAAGCATGCATGTATATAGAACAAATCATATATACATTAAACCATGTAAACTTGTTTTGATATAAAATCTATTCATGAAAACCAAGATCGGTTAAACCTAAAACCGAAAAACCGAAAACCAATATTCAAAACATGAAACGTGTGTGTTGTGAACTTGAGCTTATCATACTATTCTAATCTTTACAATTAGGATCTAAACCCAAAACTAAACTATGGTACCGATGTCTTCTTGTAGAGCGCAATCTCCAAGCCGACTCGATCCAAAACTCTTTGATCAACCGAGCAAGTGCTATATATGATCTTTGACGCTTGGGCTCTTGAATCAACATGTGGGTAGCTTCCAAATCATCTTGTTGAAGCTAATCACCTACTAATAACTTGATTAAAGATCTGAAATTAAAATCACAAGATTATTAGTACACATAACTACATGAGTTAATCATCATCAAAACTAGAGTGGAAGGCCTTTGGGCCAACACGGGCGAGATCTTCAAGTCTTACACAAAAGGAGTGCTCTACTAGGTATCAAATATTGTAAACTTGATCTTTATAAATTTTGCATTATGGGTAGGCAGCGTAGAGCAGCTTTCTCTACATCTCAGCACAAGGCAAAGGGCTTGCTAGATCTCATACACACGAATGTGTGGGGGCCTTCGCCACTAGCATCCATTGGAGGTGCTAGGTACTATGTTAACTTATATAGATGATTGTTCAAGAAAAGTTTGGGTATACTTCTTGAAGCAGAAATCGAAAGTATTTCAGAAGTTCAAAAAGTGAAAAAGTTTGGTGAAAAATCAGACGGGGCGGAATGTGAAAGTCTTGAGGTCCAATAATGGAGGCGAGTACACCTCCAAAGAATTCAAATACTACTTAGCAAGCAAGGGCATCAAACACCAGCCAAGTATTTTATGGTGATCAGAATAAAATGGAGTAGCAGAGCGCATGAATCAGACACTTACCGAGCGTGCCCGCAGTATCAGATTACAGGCTGACATATCAGAAAGATTTTGTGCAGAAGCAGTGAATCATGCGAGTTATCTGGTAAACATGTCACCATCAACAGCGATTGATCTTCAGATCCCAGAGGAGATATGGCGAGGAGTATCTGTGAACTATTCAACCTTAGGGATTTTTAGTTGCCTGGCATATAGTTTGGTTGATAGTCAGAAAAGAAACAAACTGGAGTTCAAGTCTAAGAAGCGTATCTTCATCGGGTTCACCAAAGGATTCAAGGGTTTTAGACTTTGGGATCCCGAGAAAAGGAGCGCCTTTACCAGTAGAGATGTGGTCTTTGACGAAAATTCAATGTTGCGAGAAACATCAGAGACGGAGGATAAAGTGCAAGGTAGAGCTTCAGACAGTTCGGCAGCAGACACTCAGGAAAAGGGAGTCACGTTCTCAGATAGCCCTAAAAGACCTGAATGGTCAGAAGAGGACTCCTCAGATTCAGATGGAGATAAACAGGAGGCTACTCAAGAGCAACTTAAACCGTTGAGGCAGTTAGTCAGAGTTACGATGACACCAACAAGGTATGATTGGGATGAAGATTATGTCTCTTTTGCATTAGTAATAGAAACAGGAGAACCTGATAGTTACAAAAAAGCGATCGAGGCAGATGACCACGATAAGTGGATTACAACTATGGAGCAAGAGATGGAGTCATTGGATAGAAAACAAATATGAATGTTAGTCGATCTTTCAAAATACTCCAAGGTAATAAGTTGCAGATGGGTCTTTCACAAGAAGAACAATGAGCAGTACAAGGTAAGCTTAGTTGCCAAAGGATATGCTCAGAACGAGAGGATTAACTACAATGAGATTTTCTCTCCTGTAGTCAAGCATACATCTATTCGGATATTATTAGCAATAGTTGTTCAGTTTGATTTATAGTTGGAGCAGATGGATGTCAAAACAGCATTTCTGCATGGTGAGCTGGAGGAGAAGATATACATGAAACAACCTGAAGGTTATATTCAGGAAGGTAAAAAAATAAGGTGTGTCTTCTAAAGAAGTCCCTCTATGGACTTAAGCAGTCTCCCAGGCAGTGGTACAAACGGTTCGACTCTTTCATGATCAAGGCCAAATATAATCGATGTGAGTATGATAGTTGTGTCTATTTCAAGTAAAGTGATGATCCGACATATTTGCTGTTATATGTGGATGTATGCTGATTTTTATGAGAAATAAGACACATATTCAGAAGCTTAAAGCTCAACTCAAGAAAGAATTTGACATGAAAGATTTGGGAGAAGCCAAGAAGATCTTAGGTATAGAGATCACTCGAGACAGAAGCACAGACAAACTTTAGCTTTCCCAGGAGAACTATACTCTCAAGGTGTTGGAGAGATTCAACATGGTAGAAGTAAGATCAGTCACCACTTCTTTGGCATGTCACTTCAAATTATCCTCCAAGCAGTGTCCATAATCACCAGTAGAGGAGGAAGAGATGTCTCGAGCACTATAAGCTAGTGCGGTGGGATCACTCATGTATGCTATGATTTTCACTAGGCCTGACTTAATCTATGCAGTTAGTGCAGTAAGTCGGTTCATGTCAAATCTATGAATACAATATTGGGAAGCAGTGAAGTGGTGCTACGATATCTACGAGAGACTGCGAGACCAGGGTTGGTGTTCAAAGATTGAAAACAGGAAAGCCTAGGTTACTACAAGGCTATATTGATGCAGATTATACAGGAGATCTTGATCAGCGAAGATTTACGATGGGCTATGTGTTCAAAATAGCTGAGTGTCTCATTAGATGGAAGGCAGAGTTACAAGATACAATTATTTTTTCAACAACAGAAGCCGAGTACATGGCTGCAGTTGAGGCGTCAAAAGAAGCTTTGTGGTTGAGAGGATTGGTTGAGACGTTCAGTATCATACAGGATTTAGTTCGGGTTCATTGTGACCGCAGAGTGCTATTTTTCTCGCTAAAGATCACAGGTATTACAAGCAGATGAAGCACATTGATATACGTCAGTTAGTCATGGATGATAAGGTGATCGATTTGGTAAAGATCAATACGAAGAAAAATCCAGCGGATATGATGACGAAGACCATCCCGGTGGAGAAGTTCAGAGCATCTTTGAATGTCATCAAGGTTCTCTAAAGGTGAAATGGCGAACGGGCTCTTGGGAGGGAGCCATGTGAAGTCACAAAAGGGGGGAGAAAGGAAAGTGAATGAAACAGAGGCCAATTTCTACGGAAGGACTTAATGTACATGAGTCAAGGTTGAAATTGTTAGTATTTGGAGTGCCTCATATATATTGGAGAATAATTCAGGTTTTTGACAGTTTCCTAATACGGATCTGTCTCTTATTTTAGTTTAGATGCGGGTTTTCTATTTCTCTAAGGAGGTGCTGATTTGAGTTCGTGTTGGACTAGGATCATCCCAAATGCCTATATAAACCCTTCAGGGGTGGCCTTTTGAAGGTGTGTTAAGAATTCAAGAGAAATTTTAGAATTTCACCATTGAGAGTTGTGAGAGAGATCTCATTGTAACTCTTGTATTTTCTTCAATAAATATTTCTCTGCTCCTTCCCGTAGACGTAGGCACATTGCCAAACCATGTAAAATCTTGTGTTTTTTGGTTGTATGGTGATTGCTTGCTATTGGTAAATCTTTTATGCTTCCGCGTCCGCTGCCGAGTCTTCGACTTGGTATTTTTCTATTGTTTGATCGGTGATAGATCATTAACACTAACGTCCTGTGAAGCGTCTGATACTACAAAGTCTCTAAACTCGAACCTGAGTAGGCAACCTCAGAGTCATCAGAAGGTGACCTAGTGAGTGGTAAAATGAGGGAAGCAGTAGTATAATATAATTATTATAAACAGTATAATAAAACTGTATAACCTGTGTAATAAGAGACAAAACTTAGTTTTAATAATGAGATCAATCTGTAAGATTAACTTGTGTCAAGAATTTATCTTTTTATGTATATTGCTAAAATAATGAGAAATACTTTAAAAACATACCATAATAATAATCAATATCAAAATAAACTGGACAAGCTAATTTAGAGTTTTAGAAATAACCGAGCAAGTGTACAAAAGAGGGATATTAGAATGAGAAGACAACATGATACACACACACACATAACATATATAACATGTACAAGTAATATACTAATGTAATCATGCTACGATGATCGTGTGTACAGGAATCGTGTGTCTACAGAGACTATGTTTCCAGTGCAAAATGTATAAAATATAGTATAGTCAGGCAAGATAACATGAAACAAGCAATACATTAGAATTATACAATAATAACCATCAGTAATGCCTGATATTTTAATCAATCCCTTCCGGTGCCTTATCCTACTAGAAGTTAGGGGTGGCAATTGGGTCAGGTCGGGTCGACCCGACCCGATTACTGCTCGACCCATATAATAATTGTGTCGGGTCGACCCGACCTGATTATTATACGGGTCAAAAATTCAGACCTAGACCCGACTCATACTTAGTCGGGTGAGGTCGACCCGACCCATTTGACCCGATTATTAAATCTTAAATACAATTTTTTACACTCTATTATCAAATTGGTGGGTGGTATAGTTGGTCATCACACTAAACTCACACACTAGAGATCACAGTTTCGAAACTAGGCTCACATATATTTTTTGACAATTTGATTTAGGCGAAGGGGAGGAGGCGGGTGCGGCGGCGGAGGAGATCGAGGGGAGGAGGCAGTGGCGTACGTAGAATTTTCACTAAGTGGGGACGAAAACATTATGAACTAAAATTGAAAATTTATAAAAATTAAACAACATATTCCAAGTTTTGATATTATAAAAAAAATGGTTGCAATCCACTGTGACATGGTCACAATCCTAAAAAATTATATATTTTCAGTGTAATTAGGACTGCAACCATGGTAGCAGTTCTCAGAAAAATACTGCGACCAAGGTCGCAGTCTTCAGAAAAAGACTGCGACTTGGTCGCAGTCCTTAGAAAAGACCGCGATCATGGCAGCAGTTCTCAGAAAAACACTGCGACCATGGCAGCAGTTCACAAATTATTTTTTTGTTATTTTGGAAGGTGACATCATGGACGTCTACGATACAGAAGATATGATTTGATTGCCTCACATTCTCATGACTTCTTTCATCTCTACATTTTGTCTTTGTTTTGTGTTGGATTGACATGGTTAACATGGTTAAAGTCTTGAAATTGTGATGGTGAGATCAAGAGAAATGATCGAGTACTTCGGTTATTTACTTAGTTAACCCAACTTCCAGTGGGGACGACCGCATCGCTCCCACGTGGGTCCGCCACTGGGAGGAGGCCGAGGAGGAGAGAGAATAACCGGGGCTGGCGGGTCAAGAGGGTCTGGCGGGCTCAGGTCGACCCGACCCATTTAATAATCAGGTCAGACGGGTCGATTAGATTATGACCCAAACCCGATTAGCCCAAACCCAGACTCGGTAACTTCAGGTCAGGTTGGGTCGGGTCTGGCGGGTCGCGACCCGTCTGCCACCCTTACTGGCAGTTCATACTGGAGCCTGGATTCCCACAAAAGTTATTCGAACATGGTATGCATGTACTATTATCCGAATGAAGGAATGACCAAATACCAAGCGTTACTGATGTTATCATTGTTGTGCAGTATAACAGTTGCAATAACATACCAGTAAACAAGTAATCACATTAATTTATTATGTTAATTGAAACTCAAAAGTCGAGTAGCTCTGGTCGGGGGGGGGGGGTACCTCGTGCATATATGGGATCACAATCTTAAATGAGCCCTTGGCTGCTGAGATTAAGGTTATCCGCTAGGACAAGAGTAGAAAACAGAAAAAAGGAAGCTTAAAGAGCTATATAAAGGCGGTAGCCAACATTACCCCGTTCCTTGTGGTGGAACTAATATGGATCCAAGGACATCCACCCGATAAGACCTAGTCAACCATCAAGTTTCCCCATCCCCATATTATTTTTATCATATATGACTATACAGTGAATTAGGAACAATAACAGGGCATATAATATGTAACAAATATCATGACATAAATAATGTTTATGACATGTTACGAGATAATAGGAGATGCGAGATTTTAGAGGTAGCCCTCACCACATTTGTGTGTGGCGTGGCACTTAATTCAGCACATCTTATGTTAGTTGCCAAGATAACAAGATAATAAGGGTGTCATATCAATAATAGTGATACGGGAACAATCATTCCATATACGTGGGTAAATTCATGTAACAGAAGTAAAGGAATATTCAAGTAACGGTAACCCATGTAACAGTGATATAAGATATGTCCACAATTAGGAAACAAAGATAAAGAAATGTGCATACAATATAACAGTAATTCTTGAAATCAGAAACATGTGTCCAGTATAACAGTGTTTGTTCTCATGATTCAGGTAACAATAACAGGAACGATATGATATCATGGTCATGTATAACAATGTCAACAATGAATAGAAATTATATATAAATTATTCTATTTATCCAAACTGTCAACAATATCCATGATTATTTATTTTATAATTTTTTTGTCTGAAGTTAATCTAGTTATAAAGTTAAATTTAACTACTTAACAAACTACAATCATTAAACAATATATATTCATTGAAAACAATAAAACATTACTTTATTTCATAAGTGATAAAAGCACTTATAAATAATTTAAACTATAATTTCTTGAAAAAGAATCACTCACTACAGTTATCACAGAATGAAACTCTCTTTTGTACAATTACAAGGGCTCGAGAATCGTTCAAGTCAGACTCTGATGGTCAAAATATCGCCCGTACACGAAAAATCAATATTAACGGTTAGTTTTGTAATTAATAAGGTCTAAAATATAAATATTCTAATCATCAGAGATTTTTTATAAAATTTTACCTTTCTTTTTATTTGGGGATGCAGGTTGTGTCACTGTTGGGTTCAGATCCGATAACCCAAACCCAATAACTTAAGTTAAGTGAATGCAGGTTCGGTTTAACGGGTCGATTTGTTTGCATGGGGATCCAATATGAGAGAGAAGAAGAAGAAGAAGAAGAAGAAGAAGAAAAGAAGAAAGAAGAAGAGGGAGGCTGCCAAGGGGAGCAGTGGTGCAACGCTGCCCAGGGGCATGGTGGGCAGCATCGTTGCGCTACCCAGGGGCGTGGTGGGCAGCGCTGTTGGTGGCGCAATGTCTCCAGTAAGGATGGCCCACCGGGCTGCGACGATTCAAGTGGAGAGAGAGAAAGAAATAGAGAGAAGGAGAGAGCGGCAAGGAAGATGAGAGACAGCCTGGACTAAGACAGGGCATGACCTGGACACACGACGGGTCAGTGGTGGCACCCAAGGCGACAGTCAGACGGTCGGCGTGAGAGGTACAATAAGAGAAAGAGAGAATGAAAGAGAAAGAGAGAAGAGAGAGAAAGAAGAAGATGAAGGGAGATGGGATGTGGACTCGGGTGCGCACATAGCGGGGGACACGACAGCCTGCCGGTGGCAGTGATGGCCAGCTAGGCTTGGCCGGCGATCATGGGTTCTCTGGGGGAGTTAGAAAGAAAGTGGGAGAGAGAGAGAGAGGAGTTAAAGAGAGATGAAGAAAAACAATGAGAAGGAGAGTGAGAGAAAAAGAGAAGGTGAGAAATTTAAATAGAGAGAAGGCAGTGGAGGAGGACACATGGAGGGGTTGCGTTGGGTTTGTTGGCAAAAATCAGAGAAGAGAGAGAAAAAGAGAGAAAGAAAAGAGAGAGAGAGAGAGAGAGAGAGAGAGAGAGAGAATATAGGCTCGGCCTCTTGGGCAAAAATTAAAATGAGGAAAGAAAGGAAATAAAAATAGGGGTTTGTGGGTCTGCACCCTCGCTAATGGGCTTTTATTATTAATAATAAATTAATTTTATTAATTTATTTATAAACATCCATATAATTATATATGAAATTAAATCTATATAATTACTTTTCACATATGGTATTTAATTTAACAAATTTAAATTAATGATTCAAATTCACTATTTTTACAAATAAATTAAATTATCGATTATCATGTATTTCTTAGAAATAAAAGAATATTAATTTATATTTTCTTTTAAATAAATTATAATTAATGAATAAATTCATAAACGTACAATAAATACATATTTTTACATATAGAATTATTTACTCAACAAAATTAATTAATTTTTATAGGATGAATTCATAATTAAATTAAGTATTATTCAGTAAATACCAATACATATATAATTATTTTAAATCTTTCAAAATATTATAACTAAACTTTTTTGATAAAATATGTATTTAACAAACTAGATTTATAAATTTAAACAAATCTAATTATCGGTATTATACATATATTATCAGATTTGGGTATAACAAAAGTCCTCTACCGTGAGCTTTTGTGAGGGTTTGTACAATAAACTATTTCTAGGTGCACCCTTTAAGTACTGCAAAATACGAGAGATAACCTCCTAATGTGATTGCCTAGGGTCCTGCATAAACTGACTGATAACTCCAACCGCATAAGTGATGTTTGGTAATGTAACAATAAGATAAGTAAGCTTCCCAACTATCCGTCTATACTATCCAACATCCGTAAAATAACTCACCAATGTTAGCATCAAGCTTGACATGATAATCCATAGGAGTATCAATTGGCTGAGAATCCAACATCCCTTTCTCTGAAAGTAAGTCCAAAACATACTTGCATTGCGAAAGATACATACTCATCTTAGATCGAGCAACTTCGATTCCAAGAAAATACAAAGAGTACCTCAATCTTTAGTATGAAACTGACGATTAAGGTAAGCCTTCAAATCTACAATATCAACAAAGTCACTCCTAAATATAATAATATCATCAACATAAATGATAAACACAATAACACCTCCTGTGGCAACCGGCTAAACACCGGATGATTTGACATGGTTCGTCAAAATTCAAACTTAATAAGAATTGAACTGAATTTATCAAACCAAACTCGAGGTGATTGTTTCAGTCCATATAATGTCTTCAACCGACACACCAGATACGCACTCCCTGACACAACATATCTTGGTGGCTGATTCATATAAATCTCCTCCTACAAGTAACCATGCAAAAAAGACATTCTTGATGTCCAACTGATACATAGGCTATTGATGATTAGCTGCCTCAGAGATAAAAATGCAAACGGAATTCAACTGAACCAAGAGAGAAAAGTCTCCATATGTCCACATCATATGTTTGGGTATACTCTTTTTATCACTAATCGTGCCTTGAGACGCTCAACTAAACCATCTGGATGATAATTAATGGTGTACACCCATGTACAACCCACTATGCGCTTCCCATCAGGAAGCTAGGTAAGCTTCCAAGTCTGATTCTGACATCAGCTTGCTTATAAGTGTTAGGAAGAAAAGTGGAAGACAATGAGACAGCAAAGACATGTAAAGCAAAAGAAGCACGTGTTAGTATTTGGAGTGCCTCATATTCATTGGAGAAGAATTCAGGCTCAGGTGGAGCTGTTATAATCTTCACAGATCAAGCACGAACATATACATGCATTGTGCATGATTATTAGTCGACTAATAGGTCTTACTAGTCGACTAGGTCTTGGGCTAGTCGACTAAAACTTTGGTGTAGTCAACTAGGCCCTGCAATAGAGAGTTGGGTTCTCGGATTGTGTTACAGTAGTTGACTAGGTTTTGGGTATAGTCGACTAATACTAGATATTAGTCGACTAATCATTTGCCCTAGTTGACTAATGTCAGATTCTGGCAGTTTTCTAATATGGTTATGTTTTCTATTTTAGATTGGATCCAGGTTTCTTTCTTTTTCTGAGACGATGCTAATTAGATTATTAAAGTTTGTGTTGGACTAGAATTATTCTAGGTGCCTATATAAATCCTTTGGGATTGGCCTTTTAAATGTGGGTCAAGAATTCAAGAGAAATTAGATTTTTACCATTGAGAGTTATGTGAGAGAGAGATCTTCTTTTAGCTCTTATATTTTCTTCTCTGTTTTAATAAAGATTTCTCCCCTCTTCCCCGTAGACGTAGGCACTGCCAAATCGTGTTAAATTTGGTGTTCTTTAGTTATGCGGTGATTTAGTTTCAATTGCTTATTAGTGGTAGATCTTTTACGTTTCCGCTTCCACTGCTGAGTCTTCAACTCAGTATTTCTCTATTATTTTATCGGTGATAGATCACAACAATGGGTATCAGAGCCATGCCCGAACTTAGTCGTGTGTGTGGGTCATGTTCGATCCCCCAGGGCGCAAAGGCGCAGGCGCAGGCGCTAGCGGAAGAGCGATGTAAAAGACCCTATAAAACTGGATCTATAATAGTTTGAGCGGATCTATAAATAGATTAAGCTCTCGAGGGAAAGTCTAGGTTCACCAGTGCTTCATGTAAGGCGTGCATAAGCAAACACAGTGAAGGAAAGTAACCTCGATGAGCATATGTCTTCTGGGTGTGAAGATGGTCTTCCAGTGTGAAGATGAGCTTACAGGGAGACTCTTTATTTGAGAGGGGGATTGCTGGAATTTGTGCAAACAAATAGTCCCACATCGGCTGGACATGGGGATGGTTTTGGGTATATAAGAATTTGGGTTACTCCACCTAAAAGGCTAGTTTTTTGGGATGATGCCCCAAGTCCTTACAAATGGTATCAGAGTGATGGCTAGCAAGACAACCACGATAATTGAGTTTGAGGTGGAGAAATCTGATGGGAAGTTCAATTTCCTATTGTGAAAAATGCGAGTAACATTGTTGCTCGTGAAGGAGGGCACACTCAAGACCCTGCTTGGTATTGAGAAGAAGCCATCGAAGATGGAGGGGATGATGAGTGGAACGACATCGATTTTCGCGCAAAGGTGACAATCATACTGTGCCTATCAGATGGAGTCCTCTATAATTTGATGAATAAGGAGATAACTGCTGGTCTTTAGTGTAGGCTGGAGAGCCTTTACGTGGCAAAGAGTTTATGGAACAAGCTCTTCATGAAGAAGTAGTTAATACAACCTTCGGATGAAAGAAGATACGCCTATTCTACAACATCTTAATACTTTCAACAGAATTTTAAGCAACTTGTTAGATATAGAGGTTAAGCTAGAAGAAGAAAACAAATCTCTTCTTTTACTCTCTTCTCTTCCATCAAGTTATGACCACTTGGCGACCACCATAATGTATAATAAGGAGACCTTAGAGTTAGAAAATTTTAGGTAGATGCTCCAGGACAACAAGCTGATGAGAAGATAGATTCTGCGGAGGAGGCCTCATGATTGGTTGTTAAGGACTAGAGAGGAAGATCAAAGAGTAGGAGACCCAAAAGGGATCCAGAGGCTTCTAGTTGTTTTTTCTTGCTACTTCTACAAGAAAGCAGGGCACCTCAAGAAGAATTGTATGAAATACAAGAAGATTCTGAAAAGGAAAGGAGGCAAAGATTCTGATGGGACTAGTACCAGTGAAAAGTCAGATTAAGCCGGAGTTTTCAAACAAGCAGATGAGGATCCATATGATATCTTGACGGCTGAGTCAGGAAAAGGTAAATACTCAGATGTTTGGTTACTTAACTCGGTGTGCACATACCACATGTGCCCAAAAAGAAAGTAGTTCAGTACTTACAAGCATTATGATGGAGGCTCTATCCTGATGGGTAATAATGCTGTATGCAAGACTGTTGGCATCGGCAATATCCTATGAGAATTTTGATGGACATTTTTGAACCCTCATGAACGTTCGACACGTTTCAAATTTAAAGAAGAATCTTCTCTCATAAATAGCTTTGGAAGCTCAAGTGTACAAGTTTTCTGATGCGGATGGAAGAATTAAAGTTATCAAAGGCTCTATAACAATTCTCAAAGGAGAATGGACAACAAACTTGTACAAGTTGATAGGAAGCATTATTGTTGGTGATGCTTTAGCAATAAAAGAAAATGAGGATACTAGAAGACTTTGGCACATGCATTTTGGATACATGAGCGAGCAAGATTTTCAAGCCATACATAAAAAGAGTCCTCTACCAGGTATCAAATATTATAAACTTGATCTTTATAAATTTTGCATCATGGATAAGCAACGTAAAGTAGCTTTCTCTACATCATAGCACAAGACAAAGGGCTTGCTAGATCTCATACACATGGATGTATAGGGCCTTCGCCAGTAGCATCCATTGAGGGTGCTAGGTACTATGTCACTTTCATAGATGATTTTTCAAGAAAAGTTTGGGTATACTTCTTGAAGCAGAAATCAGAAGTATTTTAGAAGTTAAAGGAGTGAAAAACTACGGTGGAAAATCACACGGGACGGAAGGTGAAAGTCTTGAGGTCTGATAATGGAGGCGAGTATACCTCCAGTGAATTCAAAGTTTACTTAGTAAGCAAGGGTATCGATCACAAGCTAAGTATTTTAGGGTAACTAGAACAGAACGGAGTAGCAGATCGCATGAATTAGACACTTACAGAGCGTACCCAAAGTATCAGATTATAGGCGGACATGTCAGAAGGATTTTGGGTAAAGGTGGTGAATCATGTGAGTCATCTAGTAAACAGGTCACCATCAACAGCTATTGATTTTTAGATCTCAGAAGAGATATGACGAGGAGAGTTTGTGGACTATTCAACCTTACAGACTTTCTATTGCCCCGACCTATAGTTTGATTAATAGTCAGAAGAGGAACAAACTGAAGTCTAAGTCTAAGAAATGTATCCTCATCAGGTTCACCAAAAGAGTTAAGGGTTTCAGACTTTAGGATCCCAAGACAAGAAGCGCCTTTACCAGTAGAGATGTGGTCTTTAACGAAGAATCAACATTATAAAAAAGTCAAAGACGAAGGTTAAAGCGTAAGGTGGAGCTTTAGAAAGTTCGGTATACACTCAGAAAAAAGAAGTTGAGTTCTTAGAGAGCCCTAAAAGGCCTGAAAGGTCAGAAGAGGACTCATCAAATTCAGATAGAGATGAACAAGAGGCACTCAAGTGCAACTTAGGCCATTGAGGTAGTCAGTGAAAGTTACGGTGCCACCAACAAGGTATGGCTGGAAAGATGATTATATCTCTTTCTCATTGGTAATAGAAACAGGAGATCTTGACATTTCAGGAAAGCGATCGAGGCAGATGACCACAACTAGTGGATTGCAGCCATGGAATAAGAGATGGAGTTTTTGGATAAAAATCAAACATTGACATTAATCGATCTTCCAAAGGACTCCAAGGCAATATGTTGGAGATGGGTCTTTCGCAAGAAGGATAATGAGCAATACAATGCAAGATTAGTTGTCAAGAGATATGCTCAGAAAGAGGGTATTTTCTATAATGAGATATTCTCTCCTATAGTCAGTATAACTATTTGAATGTTATTGGCAATAGTTGCTCAGTATCTAGAGTTGAAACAGATGGATGTCAAAATAACATTTCTACACAGTGAGCTAAAGGAGAAGATATACATAAAACAACCTGAAGGTTAGATTCATGAAGGAAAAGAAAACGTGATATGTCTTTTAAATAAGTCCCTCTATGAATTAAGCAGTTTACCAGACAGTGGTATAAACAGTTTGGCTCTTTCATAATCAAAGCCAGATATGACCATTGTGAGTATGATAGTTGTGTCTATTTTAAGTAGAGTGATGAACTGATATATTTGTTATCATATGTGGATGATATGCTGATTGCTGCGAGAAACAAGACACATGCTCAGAAATATAAAGCTCAACTTAAGAAGAAATTTGCATGAAAGATTTGAGAAAAATCAAAAAGATCTTAGGTATAGAGATCATTCGAGACAGAAATTCAGGCAGACTTTAGCTATCCCATGAGAACTATATTCTCAAGATGTTGGAAAGATTCAACATGGCAGAAGTAAGATCAGACACCACTCCTTCGGCAGGTCACTTCAAATTATCCTCCAAACAGTATCCACAATCACCAAAAGAGGAGGAAGAGATGTCTCTAGTACCATATGCTAGTGCGGTGGGATCACTCATGTATCTATGATCTGCATTAGGCCTCATTTAGCTTATGCAATTAGTACAGTAAGTTGGTTCATTTCAAATCCAGGAAAACAATATTGAGAAGAGTAAAGTGGGTGCTATGATATCTGTGAGGGACTGTGAGACTAGGCCTATATTTCAGAGATTGAAAATGGAAAAAGTTTAGGGTACTACAAGGCTATGTTGATGCAAATTATGCAGGAGATCTTGATCAGCGAAGATCTACGACGGGATGTGTTCATAGCAGTGAGTGCATCATTAGTTGGAAGATATAATCGCAAGATGCAGTTACTCTTTTAACGACAGAGGCAGAGTACATGGCTGGAGTTGAGGTATCAAAGGAAGCTTTGTGGTTGAGAGGATTAGTTGAGACATTTAGTATCATATAGGATTTAGTTCGGGTTCATTGTGACAGTCAGAGTGTTATTCATCTCGCTTAGGATCACAGTTATCACATGGGGACGAAGTACATTGATGTAAGATATCACAAGATACATCAGTGGGTCGTGAATAATAAGGTGATCGATTTGATAAAGATCAGCACAAAAAAGAATCCAGTGGATATGATGACGAAGACCATCCTGATAGAAAAGTTCTTAGCATCTCTGAACTACATCAAGGTTCTCCAAATATAAAGTAGCGAGCGGACTCTTGAGAGAGAGCCATGTAAAGTCACAAAAGGGGAAGAAAGTAAGGTGAATGAAGCGGAGGCCAATTTTAAGGAGGGACTCAATGAAAATGAGTCAAGGTGGAGATTGTTAGTATTTGGAGTGTCTCATATTCATTGGAGAAGAATTCAGGTTCAAATGGAGGTGTTACAAGCATTGTGCATGATTATTAGTTGACTAATAAGTCTCATTAGAGACTTATTAGTCGACTAGGTCTTGGGCTAGTCGACTAATACTTTGGTGTAGTTGAGTAGACCCTGCAACAAAGAGTTAGGTTCTCAGATTGTGTTACAGTAGTCGACTAGATTTTGGGTATAATCGATTAATACTTGATATTAGGTGACTAATAATTTACCTTAGTCGACTAATGTTGGGTTCTGGCAATTTTTTAATACGGTTCTATTTTTTTGGATTGAATCTGAGTTTTCTTTTTCTCTGAGGCGGTGCTGATTGGATTATTTAAAGTTTGTGTTGGACTAGAATCATCCTAGGTGCCTATATAAACTCATTGGGGTTGGCCTTTTAAATGTGTGTCAAGAATTCAAGAGAAGTTCAAATTTTCATCATTGAGAGTTGAGTGAGAGAGATCTTCTTATAATTTTGTATTTTCTTCTCTATTATCAATAAAGATTTCTCTCCTCCCTGTGGACGTATGCATATTGTCGAATCACATTAAATCTGGTGTTCTTTGGTTATGTGGTGATTTAGTTTCAATTGCTTACTAGTGATAGATCTTCTACAATTCCGCTTTCACTGCCGAGTCTTCAACTTGATGTATCTCTGTTGTTTGATCAGTGATAGATCATAACAACATGATGTAATGAAACATAGTTTGAAATGGAGTATTTAATTATAGATGACTACCTTTACTGAGAGCAATAGAGAGATAATTTGAAACTATGGTATTGGGAGCCAGAGCCTCAGGTATTAAAGATGATGTGTTGGGGGCTGAATCATGCAATACAATATGTCTGTTATTGGATCTCTGATAAACCAAAAAGGAGGAGTGCAGGCAGAAATGAATTCAGGAATGACCAAAAGTGGTATGAAAGATATCAGATCTGGTGTGAACGAAGGATAATGATTTCTGAAGAAAAGAATATAGTGAACTCAAAAAAGATAACATATGCACTGATATAATACTTGCACGACTGAGGAATATAACAATAATAGCCTTTTTGATTTCAAGAATAATTAAGAAAGACACACTTAAGAGATCGAACAGCCTCTCGATTAGGTTCCAAGTTTTGAACAAAGGCAACACACTTAAACACACAAGGAGGTAAAGAAAAGAAAGAGACACTTGGATACAACATGGAGAAAAAGACTTAGTTATTCAACACAGATGATAGCATGCGATTAATCCAATAGATGTAGTAAGAATGGCATATGCCTAATACTATTTAGGGATATGCATGTTGAACATGAGAGTTCAAACCACATCTAAAAAGTGTCGGTGCTTGCGTTTAGTTACACCATTTTACTGAGAAGTGCAGACACAACTGGTTTGATGAATGATGCCATGAACAGTACAAAAAGAAGTCACAGATGATTGAGTGTACTTTAAGCATTAAAATTTAACGTGTTTTTTTAAACTGAACATTCATTATAAAAGTGGATAACGCACGTGGAAACTCATATCGTTCTTTCATTAAATATAGTCAAGTCAGTTAGAACAATCATCAACGAAGATAACAAAATACTGAAATCTTTTCACATTTTTGACTCTAGAGGGACCCTAAATGTCACTATGAACAAGTTCAAATAATTACAGCTGATGACTCTCAATACAGCGAGGAAAAGAACTATGGTGATGCTTTCCCAACTGACAAGCCTCACATTCTAAAACTGAAACATATTTCAAACTAGGAATAACTTAATGCAATTTATCCAAAAACGAATGACTGAAACGTTGATGCCACTGCAAAGGAGAAATAAAAACTAAACTAAAACCTTTCAGGTATATCCAAGTAGTACAACCAATCTTTGCATGCCCCAAAGTAATCACCTTCTCATCCCGAGATCCTGATAAACACAAAAATTAGGAGAAAATATTAAGGAACATTGAAGTGATTTGGTTAATTGGCTCACAGATAATAAATTGAAATAAAATTAGGTATATATAACGAATCAAATAAAGACAACATTTGATAGGGTGAATGACACATTTCCCAATCATAGGGCTAAGACCCATCAGCCAAGACAATATTATGTTTTATAGAAAGATTATGAAAGAGAGAATTTATACCATACATTTGAGACCTGGCTCATGAGTCGATGACCCAAGAGGAGGATTGTAACTGAGTTGCCATAAAAGTTGGATTACCTATATATGCTATGATTGTAGTAGGTTGAGAGGAGGTACTAGCAAGAGCATTCAACCTTTGTAGGATTTGTTCAAGTGGAGAGGAGGTATCAAAAGCTGAAACTGGATTAGAATTGAAAGCATCATGTCCAGGTGCAGAAGTGATGAGCTGCATATCTTTATCATCCACTTGATGTGCATACTTGAGTTTACCCCACTTGTTGCCACAATAATTATATCTCAGTAGTGGACCACGGCCACCACCACGACCACCATCTCTACCACCACGACCACCTCCTCGACCACCACCACGGCCACCATCTCTATCACCATGTCTGCCATCAGCACGACCACCACCGCAGCCACTATCATAACCACTAGCACTAGTAACGAAGGTAGAGGAGTCGTTACTTAGCACCATGAAACTCTGTCCTAGAAATGAATGATTTAGGCGCCCAAACATATTCTTCACTATAAGTAACTCCTCTCCAGTAAGAATATGAGCCTTATAAGGTTCAAGCGCAGGATCCAAGTCAGTTAGAATGAGAGCAATATGGAATTCCTCTTCTGTCGCTGAGCTTTCTTCAAATAAGAAGTCACCAGATGATACTGTTTGTAGCCAAATATTGATTCACAGGTTTTTCATTCGACTTTGTGGTAAACAAAAACTCATACAACTCATTGCCATATTCCGCTTCAGTGAATATGATTCTTCAAGAGATGTCCAAATCTGTTTGATTGTCTTAAATCACTAAACATTAGAGGCAATGTGCGGCTTCATACTATGCCACAACCATGACATAATATATGCATATGCACTCATCCATTCCTCATAGTCAGCTGCCGTTTTAGGCAAGGGATCTTTCAAAAAAACTTCAGCTTCTTCTTCGCCCTCAATACTACTTTGATAGACTAAGACCAGGCGAGATAATTAGCACCATTGAGTTTCACCGTAGTAATTAATTTTTCTATTTCATCATTATTATGAATGCCAGTAAAAGGGTTATTACCACCACTACTAACCTCGCTAGAAGATTCAGTCCCCACCATGCTTGCAGATGGTAAAAGAATCTGAGATCTTAGAACTCCTAAATCTCACAATGAACAAGAACACGAGATCTGTTGAAACCCTAGATCTTGTTCACAAACACACCACAAACAATAAGATCTGAAGAAATCCTAGATCTTATTCATGAATACTCATGAACAGAGAAATCTACAGAAACCCTAAATCTCGCACGAACAGAAAGATCTGTAGAAATTCTAGATCTCGCACCACGAACACACCACAATCACACAACCAAAGATCTATGAGATGGATAGGATATGTTGTACCTTTAAATTACTCTGATACCAAGTGAAGGTTGAAACATTGAGAGGATAAGAGATAAGAAAGAGAAGAGAGGAAGAGAGAATTAAGAAAATAGTGTGCAAGAGAATAACACCTCATGTTTATTTACATTAGCTTATAGTGATAAGTACACTCATAATTACTTGACTGTACCCACATCAAGCCTAATAACTCTAACTATTTCAAAATAATAAAATTATACGTTGATTAGTATTACATATAGACTACATCTAACTATGTACAAATGTTTCAGGATTGTGATTTATATTGTTAAATCAGTTGAAAAACTGAGAATTTGTTTATTATTGATGAGGGCAATGCCTAAATATATAGTTACAAGGTTAGTTCTGAGATTTAAGGGGACCTGTGCGAAAAGTGAACACAAGACCCTTCTCTATATACTTATAAAAAATATTACTAAACATCAATTTGAATCCCTAAAACAAAATTTATATATGCAAGTATGGATTGTAATAACATTCTTCTTAATTCAAGATATTTATGTAACTTGCTTGTGAAACTCATAAATGGTATTAAAAAGTAAGACTAATAAATATTGTGCGACATTACAATTGATCTCCTTGATCACTAACTTGTACCCGGTCTCTTTGATCACCCTCAATTTCTCGTCGATAAGTCGAAAATCTATTCCAAATAATAGAATTTCTTCGTCCGCACCCACCAATGTGTCTGAAGCACTGAAAAGTATAGAATTTGACTCTTGAATCATCTGAATTTGATACCGATTCTCGATCCAACACCTGACCCCTTCTCATGCTTTCATTTGCTTTATCTGAGCATTTGGTGTATGAAGCCCACATTAAATCGCACATCACCCAATGTGATCCCCATCACATGAATTATCTTTCATTTAGTATTTTGTGTTCCATCTTGAACACAAATCCCACCAAGTAATTATAATCTTCTCCTTAATTCTCAACCAACAACCACTTAATTGGTTGCATGAATCTTCACAAGTGGACCCCAACCCTCTTTCATTTATCTTCATCACTCTCGCATGCATGTAGCTTTTTAAATTTCTCCTTTAATTGCAAATGGACCCTACAAGCTAATTAAACTCTCCTTGAATTCTCTTGTTTTCATTACGCGTGAGCTCCTCCAGGCGAATTAATATCATGCATGCACGACTGCCACTTCTTCTTCGTGGACCCTACCTCTCACTGTCTCTTCTTCCTCCTCCTAGCATGTGACTGTTCTCTTTCACCTTTCACGAAATCCAGCCACCACAACTTTCCCTTTCACTGTCCAACCTGTCCACGAGTATGCTGCTGCGACTGCCACTGTGGGCCCCCCAAACTTGGGAGACCTGTGCGATTGCACCATTTTAACTGGCCCAGAACTGAGCCTGTATAGCTATTACAATTGCATGATAAAGAAACCATTACTCCTAATATAATTAGTATTATATAATCATAGATCGACTATTACTTTTCAATTTTCACTCCCAAACTCATGATGGATGGAAAATTATGAATTCGAATGAGAAAAAAAAAATGAAAAAAATCTGTTTTAAAATTATGAAGTTGATCACGGGTGATGCTCTTTAAAATTTGATAAAAGTTTGTATTCTTTAACATCTCCTTGCAAACTCATGATGGATGAAACATTAAGAGTTTGAACATGTGTAGACGACGAGAAATAAATGTTGACTGGTTAAGAGCATATGCTGAAGGAGAAGTAGAGATGAATTCCATTTGATAACAAAAGCATTTTCTGAAACTTAACCTAAGTCTTTTCTCCATGTTGCTAGGTGTAACTTTGAACGTATAAGTCCCTTTAGAATATAAAGGGTGGACTAAAAAATCACCAGATGTCTCTTTCACTTGAAGTGAGGCAAACATTGAAATAGTGTGAAATCTGTCGATCAAAAAGGAGATCAGTTAAGGGAGAGGAGAGACGGTATTTGAGAGATCTCTAAACTCAGTTAAAGAGGAAATTTTGAGAGATTCTTAAACTAAATAGCAGAAGAGAAAAAAATCATTCGAAGGAGAGAAGACAATCATTAACTCTGTGATGTTGGTGATCTTGCATAGCTCATGAAGCCAAATTTGCTGAAGTCGAAGATGCTGTCGCGAAGATAAGCAAGTAGAAAAATTTCGACGAGAGAGAAGATTTTGATAAAACACAAAGTAAAAAAGTGGCCTATCGTTAGGCACATGCTACATAAGCACGCCCAGCGCTGGCGCGTGAACAATCTATCGACGACGATCATCAGAAGAAAATTTTGAGAGGATCTGATACTATATTAAATTAGTTAAAGAAATTGAGAATAGTATTTATTATTAACGAAGACAATGCCTGAATATATAACTATTACAATTGCATGATAAAGAAACACCTACTCTTAATACAATTAATAATATATAATCATAAATTCACTACTACTCTTTAACATATATATATATATATATATATATATAGACTTGTATCCTTTCAAAAGGATTTGATCCCGGATCCTTCCCACTCAAAATCAACCCTCCAACATTCGAATAAAAGATCCACTCCGTTGAAGTTGATCTATACTATTTCAAGTATCTATAAACCAAAAATCAAGTGTTTTAAATACTTTTTGCCCATCCATCAAGCGACGCAAAATGGATGGCCGAAAGTAGCGAGTTGTTAGATCTATGTTTAGACATACAAATTCTCGATCCGGCCATTTCATTATGATCTAAACATTTAAAAACCCCTATAAACTAATTTTTGTTAGATTTCAAATGTTTACACCGTTAAACTAACCAACTCACTATTTAGGCGTCCGTTTTTCCCTACTGATGGATGGGCAAAAAGTATTTAAAAACTTGATTTTTGGTTTATAGATACTTGAAATAGTATAGATCAACTTCAACGGAGTGGATCTTATATCGAATGTTGGAGGGTTGAATTTGAGTGGGAAGGATCCGGGATCAAATCCTTGAAAGGATACAAGTCTATCTCATATATATATATTATACATATATATATATATATATACATTATATATAATATATATACATATATATATATATACATATATATATATATACATATATATATATATATATATATATATATATGAGAAAAATGTATATCAGCCCGCGGGCTGAGAGAACTCTCTCAGCCTGCGCTGACGGCTCAATTTTGCACCCCACTAACTTGCGGCCCGCTTATCGAAAGAAGTTAAATTACCAAATACCCCTTATGAAAAGCTACTTTTTCGGTAAAAGACAGTGAATGGTGCTTCTTTAATTTTTTTATATGATTTGATATTAATGATTTTTAATATAGTCGCAGTACTTATGAGAACTGCTACCACGGTCGCAGTCTTTTCTAAGGACTGCTATCAAGGTCGCAGTCTTTTTCTGAGGACTGCTACCAAGGTCGCAGTGTTTTTATGAGAACTGCTACCACGGTCGCAGTCTTTTCTAAGGACTGCTACCAAGGTCGCAGTCTTTTTCTGAGGACTGCTACCAAGGTCGCAGTCTTTTTTCTGAGGACTGCTATCATGGTCGCAGTGTTATTATGAGAACTGCTACTACGGTCGCAGTCTTTTCTAAGGACTGCTACCAAGGTCGCAGTCTTTTTCTGAGGACTGCTACCAAGGTCGCAGTCTTTTTTCTGAGGACTGCTATCATGGTCGCAGTGTTATTATGAGAACTGCTACTACGGTCGCAGTCTTTTCTAAGACTGCTACCATGGTCGCAGTCTTTTTCTGAGGACTTCTACCAAGGTCGCAGTCTTTTTCTGAGGACTGCTACCAAGGTCTGCTACACAGTCTTTTCTAAGGACTGCTACCATGGTCGCAGTCTTTTTCTGAGGACTGCTACCAAGGTCGCAGTCTTTTTCTGAGGACTGCTACCAAGGTCTGCTACCAAGGTCGCAGTCTTTTTCTGAGGACTGCTACCAAGGTCGGTAAAAAGTTGTGAGGGAGGGTATTTTTGGAAATTACAATGTTGAGGTGACTGGCATTAAATTGGGCGGGATTTTACAGGATTTTGCCCGCCAAAATTATTACAGATGTGGGGCGGTGATGTTGCCACGCCCGCAGGCTGAGAAAACTCTCTTAGCCCGCGGGCTGAGGTACAGTAAGCCCTATATATATATTATAATATATATATATATATATATATATATATAATATATATATATATATATATATATATATATATATATATATATTTGTGTTTGTTGAGCTCTATCTTTCATAGTACTTATTCATTCTTCTCATGTAAACTAAACTCTACGAGATCTTGTATTATTTTAGCTTTTTTAACTGTTTAGCTCTATAATTAAAGCATCACGATTTAACAGTTAAAGTAGGATAATTTGAACATTTTAATTAACCGTTTATGTAATAGTAAAGAATTTTATTTTCATATAAGGGTTGCCCTCCTCTTCTTTCAAATATCCTTACATTGTCAATTCAAAGACCTTTTTGTTTGAATTCAAACCTGGGAACCTCAAACGGAAAATAAAGTGTCACACTGGCCGCCTAAGCTATGCTCACTTCGTATAATAATGCAAGTCTTGATAACAATAACCTGATATAATATTGCTCACTTGTTTCTTCCAAACAGCACTCGAAGCCAATCTTGATCCTCTTTCTTTTCTTTTCCTTTTTCTTGAGAAAAATACGTAGCCAGGTAGCCTCAAAATCGAAAGCCTCATTCTATGTAATTAATAGGCCACTGATAACAATTACTCACTAAAAGAAAGCAAGCAGGAGATGCAAAATGACTTGCATAATCTTAGGCGAAGAAGAAAGGAGACAAAATGGAGGGGTCTCAACCAAACCCTAATCCCAATTATTTGACATGAACCCACTCCCTTCAAACCACATTCGTTCATTACTCTCAAAGGTGATAATCAAGTGATGCATTTTTTTTTTTTTGAAGTTCTCATCCAATCAAATCATGGCATCACACAAAACAACTCGCTTTAATTTCAGTCTAGACTTTGCCCCAGCCTTTGTGCCATACATTTCGCCAAAAGCTATGGCACTTCACAACAAAAAGAGACTTCTCCTTTCATGGGCTCTCTCAATTGGATTCCAGCTCAATCTGTCTACACAGTTTGCACACCAACCATGTGGGAAGATACCAATGGAAGCTTGACATCTTAAGACAATGACACCACCTTGTACTTGCACCCCCCATGTACTCCCTCTGTTTGTTATCTCTCACATCTGCTAGCTACCTAGCTAGCTTATTGTCCCTTATCTGTGTACTTAAAATTTCCTGCCAGCTTTGTAGAACAAGCTGTGGCATCAATTAGAGCACCTCCATGAATGGCAAGTTCGGGTGGTACTCATTTCCCTTGGCAACATGAGGCTCGAGGGCCTGAAGCGTGGCCGGAGGAGGGCCTTCGTTCGCCTTTGTGACATATGCCGGTATGTTTTCTTGAGCTGTGTCGTAGTGATGGATCGATGAAGATGTCGAACAGTTGGGGATCCATATGTCGTGTCCGAGGAAGGGAAGTTGCTAGCGATGGGGCTTTGATCCATTGCCATCCAAGCCAAACATATTTGATTCAAACTTTTAGCGTATGTCATGTCGACTAGGACAGATGTCGACTAGTGGTTGGACGATAAACTTCGGTAGGTTGTTGGTGAAGGCAAGTGACATCCACAAATTTTAGCAATATGTGCATCATATAAAGAGTATCTTGATGTCATGGCCCAATTCAAGTGTGAGAAACGTGCACAAAATATATAGGAGTAGGGATATTTTCCACCCCCCTTGAAGAGGAAGGAGCCTATCCTTCTCCCTCAAAGGCTTGCCGGAGTCTTTCCTTTGAATTGGATCATTCAATATCCTCAAGTGATGGGAACCTTACATGTCCTTCACTAGACAAAGGACTTGGAGACTCGGCATGTCTAAAAGCAAATAGCTAGCTAGCTAGGTTTAGATGTGGGCTTTTGATCAATATCCATGTATAGGTTGTTAGCTGAATTGCCTTTTTCAGAGAGCAGGTCTTAGAATCTTGTGTAGCCCTAAAATGTCTTGCGCATATCTGGCTCATCATATGGTTAGGTATTGAAGAAGCTCAATATCACAAATTAATGGAGGATTTGATCTTAGATGGAAGAGATTGATCACATTAAAGAGAAGGTACATGTCAAGGAGAAATCTAATGGAAGTGGCTTTGAGAACCAAAAAAAACATAAAATTTAGAGAAAAGAACATGCTTTATCATTAAAGTGAGCTCTAGGATTAGTCTTAAGGAAAAGGGTTTCTAAGACGTGACAGAAGGATGGCAGCAGCAATCATTTGAATCCTGTTAGCACAAGAAGAACTAGAAATATGAGGAGGAGGAGCAAGGAACAAGAGCACAAAGATTTCTTTTCTATCAAATTCTTACTTATTCTTACTTATCTTTTCATTCAAGGATGACAATACTATTTATAGACTCCTAATGACTCTTGAGATTCCACACACATTGGAATTCCACACACAATGACTCTTAAACTTCCTCACAATGACTCTTAAACTTCTTCACAATAACTCTTGGTAATTACAAACTACATAATGCATTTGACCTCTCATCTCCTTAATTAATATTGTATTGGGAACTCCAAGGGACTTTGTTTGAGTTTATCTTTCAACAAATTCCTCCCTTAAACTCAAACATTTTCCATCCTTCATTCCAATCATCTTCTTGCAATTTTCGAATAGCACTGTTGGTAGCGGCTTTGTAAAGATATCTGCCACTTGATCACGACTCGCAACGTGACTCAGTCGCACTTTACCTTTCTTCACATGTTCCCGTATGAAATGGAAACGAACATCTATATGCTTACTCCTTTCATGGTGCACCGGATTCTTTGCCAACTCAATTGTTGATTTGTTGTCAACTCGTATTTCGGTCGCTTCGTTTTGCTGGAGTTTTAGCTCACATAGCAAATTTCTCAGCCAGATTGCGTGGCACACGCACCATGATGCTGCCACATATTCTGCTTCGCATGTTGATAAGGTTACTATTGGCTGCTTCTTTGATACCCATGTGAAAGCTGTGTCTCCCATATAAACACATATCCCGATGTGCTTTTTCGATCATCTATATCTCCGCACCAATCACTGTCGGAGTAAACCACCAGTTTGTATTCATGTGTCTCCGAGTAGAATAACCCGAGTGATACAGTTCCTCGAATGTATCGAAGAATCCTCTTGATAGCCTTCAAATGTGAGTATTTCGGTTCCTCCATGAACCGACTCACTATCCCGACACTATATGCAATGTCAGGCCTTGTATATGCGAGATACCGTAGGCTCCCAACTAAGCTCCGGTATTGTTTGCATCCACTCGATCTCCTTCATCAATTTTGAGAGTTTCGCACCAAGTTCCATCGGTGTTGCTACCGGGTTGCAATTTTCCATCTTGTTTTTCTTCAAAATGTCTTTTGCATACGCCTCTTGGGACACAAATATTTCCGATTTCCTTGCTTAACCTCAAGACCAAGAAAATACTTCATCAGCCCCAAATCTGTCTTCTCGAACTCCCGAGTCATCGCTTTTTTGAAGTTTTATCATCTCCTCATTATTCCCATGAATATGAGATCATCAACATAAAGAGTAACAAACAGCAAGTTACTTTTTTTTCTTCACATATAATGCATGCTCATGAGGACATTGCATGAACCTGTTCCTTTGAGGTAGGTGTCGATTCGGGTATTCCATGCTCGCGGCGCTTGCTTCAGCCCATATAGCGCCTTCTTTAACTTCAACACTTTTTCTCCTTCCCGGCTTTCATGTACCCAGGAGGTTGCTCCACATATACTTCTTCTTCAAGCACACCATTTAAAAATGCTGATTTCACGTCCATCTGATAGATTGGCCACTTGAATTGTGCTGCTTGGGATATAAGAAGCCGAATTGTCTCCATCCTCGCGACTGGAGCAAAGACTTCATTATAATCAATCCAGCCTTTTGTCTATAGCCTTTTGCTACTAGACGTGCCTTATATCTTTCTATCTCACCTTGGGCATTCAACTTTTTCTTATACACCCATTTTACTCCTATGGGTTGATGTCCTTTCGGCAGCTCCACCAAAACCCAAGTTTCATTTCTTTCAATAGCACTTATTTCTTCATCCATCGCGGCTTGCCATTTCTTATCTCTCACTGCTTCTTCACAAATGATATTCTCAGCATCCGCTTAGAAGACATACCAAGTGTACTTCGCTTGTTGTCTCGTATAGATCTTGCAAGCTTCGCATCTTC